>BSBK01005587.1:0-295000 GCA_027943335.1 Chamaecyparis obtusa | reverse complement strand
TGAGTTGAAAAAGAGAACTAAACTCTATTTTGAGATAAAAACTGCGTTTGCATGATTTTATGAGTTTATTTATTCTTAATTTCTTGTTAACTCAAAAATCAACCTGAGTTTATCAAGAGTGATTTATGGTTTTTCTTATGCATCCTCAAACTCTGGATTTCTTTAAAACCAAGGTTCAGCTCTTCATAATACATCCCTCAAATTTGCACAATTACTTTGGCGAATTTGTGATTGAAGGATTAAACACTTGCGATAGGCGATTTGTGAGATCTTTCATTGTTGGTCATAGTTTTGCATAGTTTTCATATCATAACATTCATTCATTCATATCATTCTTAGACTAATTTGCATATCATTTCGATTCATTCTAGCTTAGATTCATACAATTTTTCATCCTAATTGCATACAAAATCTAAAAAAATAGATTAATCTACATCCATATAGTTTTTCATTCTTTTGCATTCAAATCCTTCATTTAGGTGTTGCATTGTCACTGATCTTGGTCTAATATGAGGATACATACTTGCACCTACTAGAAGGCAGTAAATCATCTGGATAGCTTAGTTTCAATTACTTGCAGATTTTGATTTTGCTAACCTCTAATGTTTTACTAAAGTGTTGTGTCCATAGCTAGATACAATTTTCACACACATTTTTGGCACCCACCGTGTGGCCCTAAAACCGGTTTCCATTTCTTTTCTATTAATTTCTATCTATTTTCTGTCATTTTCTTATCAATTCTGTGATTTTATTCTCTATTCGTATAATTTTCGTATGAGTTTTTTTAGAAACTTGTGCCAGGACCCTTTGAGTGTCGTACAACATTTGACATTTGTGAGGCTCATACCAGCAACTACAGATTATCATTTGGAGACTCCTTTGTCATGCGGGAAGGTACCCACTATCATACAAAATTTCCAAAAAGTCATGCCAGAGGTGACCCACTGTCGTATGAGGTTTGGATTGTCAAATGAGAGGTAACCCATTTTTGTATGAGTTTCGGTACCAGGATTCAATTATCGTTTCAAATTCTTAGGCAGTTTGTCAGATTTGATTTTTAGATTTGGACTAACGGCTAACCCTAACAATTGAACTATGTTGTTTCTGATTGATATTTCCTGATTCTAATTGGGAAAGCACAACTAAATTGCTAAAATAGGTAAAATATACTAAGCGCATTGCCAGGAATTTAGGTATTCTTCTACAACTGATAACACTTCAATTTGGACATTTAAAATGAACTCTCTTGTGTCAAGCTTGTGTGACTTTTTCCTGCTTTCATATCATAGACTTCAATTTTTGGGCTATAAAATGAATATAGATTTGCTTTCTTCATATCTGTTACACATAGTAAATAGGCCCTATGAACACTATTTATGGATGATCTTGATAGAGTGGGCTTCTTTCATTTGTTCATGCATGTGAATCTCTTCTTGACGAAGGATCCCCTTGTAGGTAGGGAGGATATTGGGATTATCTTGCGTTGTACTGGGTTTTTGAGTCTTCAAGTTTTGATCGATACATTCTCTCTCCAAAGATATTGATAGAGCATAAGTTGTTGACATCATAGATCTTGGTGAGATAATTTCAATCTTAGCGTGCCGGATTAATCTATCTTCTTTGTTTTGGTGAAGTGAAGAGATTAGGGGATTATGCTCTACTTCCTTTTTGGATAGTACTAGAAACCCAGATCCTTTAATTCTATCTAGTCCCCCTATGGTATCTTTTGTGAGTCACCTTTAGAGAGGGTTAACCATAGTGGACATTCCCTTAATTGGGTCAACCACATGGACAAAACCTCAAGCAGTAATAGACATTTTCATCGTGGTAGCAACAACCGCTATATAAATGTCCTTGTGGAGGAAACCTTCACAAGTGTGGTCTCGTGTTGGGTTGTCAGATCTCCCTAGTAGCTCTTGATTGATTAAATTATCAGACTATGTCAAAACCCCTGTGTGCCTGGATTGGAGTTCGCCCTCTTGAGATCATAAAAGTTGCAGAGTCAGACCATTACTACAAACCCTAGTGAGGCCAATTTTTCACTTTCTAGGAATATGTGCGTTATTGAAAAACTTTTTGGAACATACACAAATAACACTCCTAGGGATTAGCACATTAAGTCACTTGATTGTTCATGTGCAGGGTTGCTTTGTTCCCTATTCATTATTTTCAGACGTGCTTGAAATCACTTGTTTGTTGTTTTGTGTGCTTGATTACTTACTTGATTATTGAAAATGAACAATTCCGAAATGAACTTCAAATCTGGATAGAAACCCTTGCAAAACACACTGATTCTGAAAATTGAGAAATTGCAAGATTTGAAGCAAAATTCCTTTATGGAGTCAAAATTCATCCCACAGTCTCAAAAAGTCGTACGAGTTTTTCCAAAAGTCATTTCAGAACCCCCTGATTGTCGTACAAGAGCCTAGACATTGTCGTATGAGCTTTGTTAGAAAAATTCAAGAACATTAAACCTTGGTGTCAATTATCATATGAGTTTTGTCAATTGTCATACCATAGCTTACCCAGACTCGTACGAGCCTGGAGAAACTCATCTCAAAATTTTCAAAAACTTGTCAAAAACTTGTCAAATTTGTCAAGAGTCCAATTTTTGTAGCCTATTTCTGGATTCTATCAAATGAATCCTTGTGTCAGGAACAAAGCAAAAACTAGAAAGAATTCGATCATTTACCCAAACTAGTCTCTTGAGTTTGATTTAGTCTTCTAATTTATCAATTTGAGTCTTTTTCATCTTGTGTCAAAACCTTGTCAACATTATCTTCAATTCAATCTTTGTCTAAAAACAGTTGTGTTGCGAGCTCATGTCTATCATCTTTTGGGTGTCTACCCATACTATTAGGGCACATCCCTTATTTACATCTAATCTAATCTTCAATCAATC
Source organism: Chamaecyparis obtusa (assembly GCA_027943335.1). Lineage (NCBI taxonomy): Eukaryota > Viridiplantae > Streptophyta > Pinopsida > Cupressales > Cupressaceae > Chamaecyparis > Chamaecyparis obtusa. Next base: position 292,098 of record BSBK01005587.1, on the reverse strand, counting down.
CAATCTTGACAAGGTTGCGTCATTCGATCTTCTTGAATCAATCTATTCTTCAATTGTCTTAATCTTGCTCTCTGGCTTCACCTAAGGTTAATGGTGGAAACTAGAGCTTCATCACAAAAAAAAAAGAGAACAACCCGACATCTCTTCAGAGGCATCTTCTATGATTGCTCAAACCATTCATCAATCCTTGGACACCACTAAATTTTCAAAAGATGCTCTTGGTGATCTTTACTTAATAGGTGGTTACATCACCCCTCTTGCATCAACCCACGTAGGTCATCAAGCAAATCCTCATCAATCAATCCTTGGTAGTTCTCTCAACAACACTATGTCTCAAGGAGGAACAAACCAAGGTTCCCAAGGACATCAATCCCAAAATGGTGTGGATCAAGAACCCACACCTTCTGAAATTTCTCTATATCAAAATGATGATGACTTCAAGAAAATGATGAGGGATTTCTTGAAGGAAGACAGAGAAACATACTTCCTAGAGTTGGCTCATCAAGGGGCTAAACTTCCTCCCAACTTTAATGTTGAAGATATCATTATGCATGAGAAAGAAACTCCAATCATCGCTATGATGAAATAGATGCATGCCATGCAAGTAAAACTTAATAAACTTGAAAAAGAGAAGGAACCTAAGGAGTTCTCCATGGAAGCTCTATGCCCTTTTCCATTTGATAAAGACTTGTACATGCCACCATTCCCTAAACAAGTGGAAATAACTAAATATGATAAGTATGATAGAAACTCTAATCCTCAAGATCATGTCAGAGAATTATGTACTTAATTTATGGAGTTCATGCATGAACCAACCTACCTAATGCATCTTTTCCCTCGATCTCTGGGAGGGTCAACTATTCATTGGTTCTCAAAAATGCCTCTGACAATCAAAACTTTTGAAGAGTTAATCAAACTATTCTATCAGCAATACTCCTACAACATCCAACATCTGGTCACTATGATCGACATTTGTAATCTAAAATAGAACTTAGGAGAACCATTCCTGACCTTTCTCAAGAGATGGAGGAAAAAGTTTTCTCTATATGCTAGAGCTATTCCAGAAACTGAGAAGCTGGAAATTTTCATCAACAATCTTCTTCCAGAACTCAACTACCATTTGCAAATGCAAAATCATACATCCTTTGACAAAATGGTAGAAAATGAAATCAAAATTGAGAAAGTACTTGTACAAAAAGGAGACATATCACTTCAAGAAGAAAAGTATGAATCTGGATCTAATTCTAAAGATAGGCAAAAACTAGAACAAGAATAAAGGTGTTACCATAGATGGTGTTGTTGATACTATCTGTGCCCCATCTAAGGCACCCACTTTCAATCTCACTGTTGGCACCCAAGCCATCAAAGCTTCCGAAGCTAAAGAAATATAATCTAACAAGAAGCCATCTAACTATAAACCTTGGGCTACAGATCCTAAATGTAAGTTTACTCCTCTTGTAGAGTCCTTGGAATCTGCCATGAAAAATCTGTTGGCTAACAACATCATCACCTTGCCTGAGATAAAGGTCTTTGATCTTGAACCTAAACCAAAATGGTGGAGAGAGAATGATTTTTTTGACTTCCATCGCAATAAAGGTCATAAGACTAATAATTGCATACACTTGAAACACATCATATAAGATAAAATTGATAACGGAGAAATCGTAATTGACAATCATAAAAGAAATAATGATCATACAACATTCATGGAGCCATTTCCAAAACATGGTCAAGGAGATTTATCTTCTTAGCCTAATGTGGGTGCTAAAGTTAATTATGCTTACTCTGTAAACAATTTTTTCATGAATATGGTTGAACCATGCCTATCTAAGCATTGCAATGTCATTACAATTGTAAGAAAAGATAGAGAAAATCAATCAGCAAATGCAGTTACTCGATCACAAGCTTAGGCGCATCTGCAATGACAAATCCCAGATTCATCAAATGTCCCTAAGATGCATTTCAATATCTCATCTACTTCTAAATAGAAGGCTCCCTCTAAATCAAATCCTAAAGACACAAGGCCAACATCATACAGTATTATCCAACAACTCCAACATACAAATGCAAAAATCTCCATGTTTGAGTTGCTTCGGATATCTCCAGCTCATAGAGCCATTCTAGACAAAGCTTTGCTCAGATCTAATGTTCCTGACAACCTTGATTTAGATAGATTCCAAACTATGGTTGGTCATCTAATGTCTCCATAGTATATCTCCTTTTCAGAGGAAGATGATAATTCCTTGAGTCATCCACATAACCAACCCTTGCACATTGAAGTCTTGATCCAAAACCATCATGTCAAACATGTGTTGATAGAGTGGGGAGCTGGCCTAAACATTTGTTCTTACAGCTTGATCATGCAATTGGGATTCTCTGAAGCTACCATTGATCCAAAGAAGAAGATAACTATCAAAGCATATGATGAACAAGAAAGATCTTCCAAAAGAACTATTGTCTTACGTATCAGAACATGACCCATTATCAGAGACACCATATGTCAAGTTCTTGATCTACCTTTGGTTTACAACATCCTTCTAGGGAGACCCTGGATCCATGAAATGAGAGCTATTCCTTCCACATACCATCAATGTGTGAAATTTCCTTATGAAGGAGTAGAGGTGAAAATTCCAGCTCACCTATATACAACTTGCAATGCATTGAAAGAAAGTGTTGATAAACTTGTTCATAATAACAAAGAATCTACCACTAAGTAGATAGACATTGCTTCAACATCTAAGATGGAAGACATTGCTAAAGAAGTAAACATTAAAGACAGTGGTATGGGAGAATACACAATGGAACTTGTTTTATCTCTCACATCTCTCCCTTTTTCCCCTAAATCTTATGGACAACCATCTGACAAAGTAAAACCCACAGCTAAAGAATCCCAGGTCATATTCAATGGAAGCTTTGTCATTGAACAAGTATTTAGACAAGAGTTTGAGGAGGAAGAATCTATGCTTGCATGGTTATACAAGGATGAGTCTCAATCCCAATTAGTCTTGAAATGTGACTCTACTTCAAGAAAAATTCCTCAGAAGTCATATGGACCAGGGGACAAATTGATCAAAAAAATGGGATATACTAGAAAAGAACCTCTAAGACTACAAGGTAAGGGTCTTCTATCACCTCTTGATCATTGTGGCCAAACAAACAAGAATACAAAAAACCTAGGATATAAGAAGAAGCCTTTCTATCTTAGCAAGAACTCCCCACATGTCTTAGAATAGATTGAACCAACAGAGGAAACAACACAAAAATCTAACAGTGATGATTTAGACACCACTAATGAGCTCATTCCTTATGAGCACTTGCCTAAAGAAATAAAAGACCTTCTTGAAGTGGAGGATGATCCAATTAAAAGAATCAATGTAGTAGACACACAAGAACTAGGTGATCTCAAAGGCAATCAAACAAACAAAGAAGAAGGTGGTGTTAGAAAGTAAAGATCCCCAAGATAATTGAGAGGGGGGGGGGGGTGAATCAGTTATTAGATAATTTATCCATTCAAAAAATTTAAACAATATAATCAATGTACTGATCAACCATAGAAAGATAATCATACACAATTTCACAATAACACAAGATATGTTAACTAGGGAACCTCTTGAAAAGAGTAAACCCCAGTGGGAATGATGCCCACAAAATGATGCACTAATATGAAAGTTCCTTGTTAGAGGATGGACCCTGTTAGGAGTCTTATGAAATACATTCAGTACATATAAATCCCTGTTAGGAGATTTTGAATCCCTGTTAAAAGATTCTAACCCAGTTAAGAGTTTATGGAAGACAAAAGGACCCACTACCCAAACAGCTTCAAGGCAAGATCTCTGAACCCACTGTCCAAAAGATCTTAGAATTATTCAATAGAATAATATATAATATATATTACCTCCTTCACACTATGCCAAAACTGCACTCTCTGCTACACAAGATCACAATTCCAGATCTCTGTACTCACAAGTCTTCCTTCATCACTGAATTAGCTCTTTTTTTCACTTCATGCATATATTCACATCTCACTCTTCATAGTACACATTACAATAAGGAAAAAATTCCTTCTTATATACCAAACTCAAATAATTACAAATGACTCGGTCCTCAATTACAAAATAATAAATTCTACACGCTACATAGAATTCACATAAAACTGTCGGCTTCCAGTTACTGTAACTTTCTCCAAACATATCCTCAAAGTTTTCACTATGAACCACATCATCATTAATGAGTCTCCAACATCCCTTTAACTACACAAAATCAGATTCCATCCCAGCTAAGAGATATCCTCCGATTTTTGAACATCGCTACACAGAAACACTATCTAAACACTGCTTTCACCAAAATGCTCATACCTCTCACAAATGAATAAATTTCTTTTTGCACTATTAACCATAGGTTAATAACACACCAAATAACATACCATCAACTATGCAAAAGCCAATCTACAATACAACATGTGTGCAAAACAAAATTGTACCTACTTTCCTGCTAATATCCAGAATATCACTGTGTTGACATCAATGACAATCCAAGTCATGAATGCAACAACAACTACTATAGAATGACTGCCAAAACACTTTGCATTCATTCCTAACAATCTCCCCCATTGGCATTGATGGCAACATAGATGAAAAACATCCAATGTTCCAAAAATCCAATACTGCAACATCACTACAAAATATCAAATCAAATCTTGCTTTATTTTCCTATTCAGCTCTCTCATACAATCCACAATGTTTTTCATGTATATCTCTCCCCCATTGACATCAATGATAGAAATTCTATCACTAAGTCAACAACAACTTAATGTCAAAAGATGCTTTTCAGAAAAATACAATAACAAGAGTCCTCATGACTCAGCTCATAAACTCCCCCATAGAGGAAGTTCCAACATCCAATCCAGAAGAAAGATAGGGCTCATATACCACTGGATGGATGCAATCATCTGCATCAATTCTCAAAAATAGGTTGGGGCATAACCCCAAGCATACCTCTTAGATACACAAATGTATCCTTAGGTAAAGGCTTTGTAAATATATCTGCTATCTGCTCCTTTTTACTTATGTACTCCAATCTTACTTCTTTTTCTGCAACTTTCTCTCTCACAACATGATACTTAATTTCAATATGTTTAGTCTTAGAATGTAAAACAGGATTTTTTGACATACTCACTGTACTAGTGTTATCATAATGTATAACAATAGGTTCATCAAACTTTATGCCAATATCTTTCAACATCTGCTTCATCCAAATAATTTTAGCCAAATCATTTTCAAACAACATAGCTCTTGTTGCTTTAGTTATTGACCTGTTCCTTCTTTCTGCAATACCATTTTGTTCTGGTGTTCTAGGGGCTGAAAGTTGTCTCTTAATGTCATTCATTTCACAAAAAGTGTTAAATTCTCTAGATGTAAATTCACCACCTCTATCAGATCTTAGACACTTAATCTTCATTCCAGATTCATTCTCAATTTTTCTTTTCATGATCTTAAATTTATCAAATGCTTCAGATTTTTCTTTCAAAAATGCAATCCACATCATTCTTGTAAAATCATCAACAAGAATAATAAAATACCTTTCACCATAGAATCCTCTAGTCCTAGTAGGACCACTCAAGTCTGTATGAACAATCTCCAACTTCTCTGCCGACGTGAACTTCTTGTTGGAAAATGAACTCCTTTTCTACTTTGCCATCATACATTCTTTGCAAATCATGTTAGTAGGTTTCATAATTCTAGGTAAATCTCTTACCACAAGTGTAGTGCTCACCTTGACAATATTATCAAAGTTTATATGACAAAACCTTTTATGCCATAACCAACTGTCATCAATCTTAGTTATCAAATATGTCATCTCAGTGGGATTCAACTGAAATACATTACCTCTGGTTCTGGATCCTTTTCCAATCAGATTTCCATCTTTATCTTTTATCACACAAGTTTTCTCAAAAAACCAAACTTGATAACCCTTATCAGCCAATTGTCCAACACTTAGTAGATTATGTCTTAGTCCATCAACAAAGTAAACATCATCAGTGTTAGTCTTTCCATCAAGAGTAATAGATCCTATACCCTTAATCAAACAAGGTGCATTGTTACCAACCCTAACAATTCCTCCATCATAATTATCTAGCTTAACAAAATTTATTTTATCTCCAGTCATATGATGTGAACAACCACTGTCTATAATCCAATCAGATTTCTTTTCAACTTGTGAAACTAATGCTTTTTCTTCCCTTTTATCAGATTCAGAACTTTCATCTTTAATTGCTACAAATCCTATTTCCTCAAAGTTATCATTATCACTGTCACTTAAATGTTTTTCAATTCCTGCTTCAAAATCTTCATCATTTTCATAATAACATTCTTTAGATCTCCTAGGTTTAAAGTTGCTTCTATACTTCTTAACTCTTTTAGGACATTTAGATGCAAAATGACCATATTCTTGACAAGTCCAACATTTAAAGATTTTCTTACCATCTGGTTCTCTTTTTACAAGTAATGCAATACCTTCTTCAATCTTCTTATCTTCCTCAGATTTAGATCTGCTACTGCTGGCATAATCTCCATTCACACTAGTACTTCTTGTAGGTCTAATGCTAAGAGCACTAAATGTTGTTTCCATTCTAGGTAGCTCTCCTGATAATCTCAAGTTTATCTCTGCTGTTTCTAATCTTCCAAAAAGAGTCTCTCTTGAAAATTTTGATGTACAAGGTATCACTTGTTCAATCATCTACGTTGTTTGCTTGAATACTGGTGTCAAAGTTCTCAGAATTTTCCATATCACTTCATTCTCTATCTTATCACCTCCACAAGACTTCATTCCTATCACAATCTTAGACATCCTACCAATATAACTTCTAATAGAATAATCTTCCATCATTTTGATATCTTCAAATGCACAAATCCAATTATGTAATCTAGCCTTCTTTGCATGTTCATCACCTAGGAGTTTCCATTTCATTTTAGCACATGGTTAGAAGAAATTTGACTATAGGTGGTGATAGTTGTCATCTCATACCTCTTTTTGTGTGAGATCCACCTTTAGTGCTCTTATCACATTATCATCTTCTCATTGTTGCACATGTTCCACATACTTTGATATACAATGGAGGATGATCCATTTTTGGTGGACATGTGATTCCACCTAGTGTGGTTGATAGCTTATCATCTCCTTGTCATGTAGTCTTATTGGATTGTCTATATATCTAGGTACTCCTACTTTGTATTCAATTCAATTGGCTATAATCAATTATTTGATCATTTTGTCTATCTCTCTTGTGCTATCTATTGAGCTTCTCGATTGTGGCATTTATTCTTTGCCTTAGGAAAATTCTTACATGGTATCAGAGTGATGTAAAAATTCTTACATGGTATCTGAGTCAGAGAAGATTTCATTGGATAGCCATTGGAGAGCTTCTTTGCTTCAACATTTGGAAGAATATGATTCAGATCCGAAGGAGCAGCATCTTTTGGGAGTGTTTAGAGAAATATTTGACCTCACCATTGCATCTAGGTGGCCATTTTCATAAATTTTGATTGTAAATTTTCCTACATTGGACATAAGTCAAATTTGAGGCAAATTTTTTTGCACATCAGACCTCTAAGGCCGATCCAAAAATTTGGATCACTTTGGGCCAAATCTGACATTGCCATTACGATCAAAGTGACCAAAAACCCTAGGATCGACTATTCATTTGCTCAAATTGGACACTGTTGTCTCACAAAAAAATTCTCCTCCCTGGTCTACCATACAAACACGACTATAGAAGAGGTACAATTTTATTTTTTTTACATTATGTTTTTCTTTTTAATTTTTGTTTTTAAAAAAATAAAAATTAAAACAAATTGGGGGGTTGTTTGTTTTACAAGTTTTTTTAATAAAAAAAATATGTTTTGCACCGCAGAGCGTCGAAACTACAGTGCAGTACACATTGCAAGTGGTATCGCATTACAATGTTGTATTGCATTGCAGGCGGTACCCGCTCTGTAGTGCAGCCCCTGTATTGGGTTATTTTAAAAGTTTTTTTAAAAATGTTTTTAAATTTTTTTTAATTTATTAAAAAAAAAATTAATATGTTTTTTTAAAAGTTTTTTTAATAAATTGTTTTGTTTTTAATAAAACATTTTAATATGTTTTTCTTTATTAAAGTTTTTAATAAAGTTTTTTTAATCTAAATATAAAAACAACTTGTGTTTTTTTCTTTATTTGTTAATATTTTTTTGGGGGGGTGTTTTTAATAACATGTTTTTCTCGAAACTTATTGGGTTTTTGAAAATAAAAAATATTAATAAATAATCAAAATTGGGAACAAATTTTTTTCTTTTCCATCTATATACCTATTTTGCAGCGTCATCCAATTGGTAACTAGGGGGGAGGCCAATTTCATCCCAAAGACTTCATGGCTATAGGCCAATAGGAGGACACCTTTTCTATAACATTCGACAGGGCATCTTTGGTGGCTTCATCTTCTACATGTTTCCAGCTTTGCATTTGATGTTTTATGATCTTGCATGAGCCATGTTGTGCATGCACTATCATACAGTGCCACATTTTTATTTGTACCTTATCATTGATGACACATTTGATGTAATTAATATGTTAGTAGATTAGGAATATCATAGGACATGGTTCTTGACAGTTATGCTCCAACCAATCAATTAATGGACTCAAGACACAAGTTCAAGTGTACCAACCTACCAGTTGAGAGTACCCAGTTGGTGCCTGCAAGTGTCTCCACACCTCATCTCTATCATATCTTATTGGGAATTTCATCGGTCATTCTACATCGACATTAGTATCTCATTTTGTCACACTTTGATATTCTTGGTGCAACATTGGCTCTATTTTCTTCCTATGGAGGAGTATTGGTCAACATCTTGGACCATCTTTGTAGGAGATTTAGCATTGAGGGGGGCTACTTTGTCTCTCTTCCCTATTTCCTTCCTTTTGGGGGATTCTTTATTGTATATGCATGATGTACGTCATAATGGGGGTGTCTTTATTACTCCACGCATCTTGTATTCATCTCTCTTTTTGGGGGAGAGTTTTTCCCATGAGGTTTTCCCTCTTTCTCCGCTTTATGAGAGATTGCATTGTAGTGCTCTTGCATATTGTACATGGGTACCTAACATGGCCTAGTAGCTGAGGCCCATCATGCATTGTCATCTAGCATTGTGAGCTTAAGTCCATTCCCCTAAGTTGTACTTAAGGGGGGGTGTTAGTGTAATTAAATATTACTAATTACACTTTACTTAAGTTTACTTACCTAATAATGTATTTTCGTATTAGTTTTCATTGAGACACCTAAGATTTTGCATTTTATTTTAGCACATGGTTAGAATAAATTCCACTTTAGGTGGTGATAGTTGTCATATCATACCTCTTTGTGTGTGAGATCCACCTTTAGTGCTCTTATCACATTATCATCCTCTCATTATTGCACATGTTGCACATACTTTGATGTACAATGGAGGATGATCCACCTTTGGTGGATATGTGATTCCACCTAGTGTGGTTGATAGCTTATCATCTCATTATCATGTAGTCTTATTGCATTGCCTATATATTTAGGCACTCCTACTTTGTATTCAATTTAATTGCTTATAATCAATTATTTGATCATTTTGCCTATCTCTCTTGTGCCATATCTTGAGCTTCTAGATCTTGGTGTTTATTCTTTGTCTTAGGAAAATTCTTACATGGTATTAGAGTGATATCAAAATTCTTACAATTCTAAAAACTAAAACCTTAAACCTTAAAACCTAAACCTTCATACTATCAAACCTATAAGAAAAGTTAAATCTTAAAACTGTTAAACCCAAAAAAAGCTTAAATCATTAAACTATTAAACCTAAAATGGATCTAAAATCAGCATATAAATATATATGATAACTTTTTATAATAGTACACTCCCTAGCTAATCATGTGACCTAAGCATCAATTCTCATCTCACATTATTGAATCCATCAACCTAGACATTGTCTCTAGTGCAGGAGTACCTGATGCAAGGATGAAGCACATGATGACCTCAAAGCATAAGGAGGATGATATTGGGTCTTTAGGACTCAATTATGAAGTGTTAAAGCCCATTATGGTAAGGAAATGTAATGAATTCATATGAAATGGCAAATGTCTTGGTGGTCCTCGTAAGGACCATAGGACCAAAAATGTAAAAATTGGCACATAGATGCCCATAGAGTCATAAAAAGGTATTTAGGTATTTAAGATTGAATAAGATCCAACTCAATATGTTTGTATTGGTTTTTGAGGGTTAAGAGCTAGTTAAATAAAAGTTTAAAATCTCAAATCTCAAATCCCAACGACTAGGGGTAGTTTTGGCAAGTAAGAAGGATTTGGCTTGTTTTGTTAAATCTAATTATTGTAACCACTTGTAATTGGTTGTATATGGTTTTTATAAGGTCTCTAAATCCTTGTAAATCATGAGAAAGGAGATATGTATAGATTTGGGGCCCAAAAAATGTTAATATGATTTAGAATAATAGAGAGGTGGGGTGAATCAGTTGTTCTCAAGTCTAGATGTATAAAATAAACTTTCAAACTCTTCAACAACTTAGATCTAACAACCAACAACTACTTGGTCATTACTGAATGCATAACAGAAACATATAAAAATGCAATCCACTATCCAATAGTATTTAACTTGCAAAACACAGAAATGTTCAAACTAAAACATTCACACAATCATTAACACCAAGATCTATAGTGGAAACCCAATTTGGGGAAAAACACTTTGTAACATGTTACTAATATTTTCACTCTTCTGAAGTGAGCTCTGTGAAAAGCCAACCCTATCAAAGGTTTAGAAACATACTATCAGGTGTGACCCGGTTAAAGGATTTCAACCACCCTGTTAAGAGTGCACCTTGTTAAAGAACTTACATACATTCCATTAGAATGAAACCTTGTTCAAAGGATTTATACAAATGACTATTAGGTAAACCTTGATTAAAGGATTTCAAATCGATACAATGGTTAGAAAGTAACAACAGTGTTTGATCTGAAAACATACAACTCACTTTGCAAATAATAGATCCAATTCCATACACATATGCTAGCTTATTGACTATGATCCATTTCCATCTCCATCACTGATCTTCTCAAAAATCCCTTCAAGCAATCACAACTTTTTCTCCTTCAGCCTTTTCTACTTATATAGTCAATAACAACTCCAACATCCTCTATATTCAACCTCACACTTAGGTTTCCTTAATACCTATTCGGTTAGGTCAATCCAACTTTTGCCGCTTAATCTCCTCTGTAGATCTTAGGGTTAGGTCAGATTCATTGAATTCTTCCAACTTTATGTTCTTCACCCATCCTTCTAGAAGCATCTCAAATCTCTTTATGGAATCACAATAAAATGGTTCACAGTGCATTAAATGCTTCCATACAATCAATAAATAAACTCAACATGATTTACATAATCCAAGAATTCAACTATGTCGGCTAGTAATCTAAATTCTTCGTCAAATGTAAATTACTAATGCTCGGTCAATACTATGTTCAACTCCTCGGTCAAAATTGGGTAGCCCGGTCACCACTGAAACTGTTTCCTCAACTAATACTATCTTCCTTGGCAATTAACTAATGTTCAGTCAACACTGAATTTACTCGACATATACTAGCTCGGTCAACACTAAAATCACTCAGCTTAAACTAGATTTCTTCACTTTTGCTCTGTTAAGCCTGCTTGTTTAGTCTTACTTCTTACCTAGATAAGCAATACATTATCTTATCATTGTGCTACATAATCAAGTACCCATTGAAGTATCAAGATAACTCAACCTTTCCTTAGGTGCTATTGTTATCAACCTTGCCCTAATCCTTCTCAAAAATCAAATAAATATAGTACTTTATTAGATAGCAATAGTCTTACCAGTTAAGGTTTGACATCAATGACAATACAATAATTTCTTCAATTGTAGTTTCCAACAATCTCCCTCTTTGGCATTGATGAAAACACCATATGAATAACACATGAATCACCAACCAATCCAAAACTTATCTGTCCATCAGAAACATTTATAATATCCTTAGCTTCATTCTAATTCAGAATCAATTAGCCTTGCTTACATGACCATCCACATAGTAACTTCCACTTGATCTCTTCTTGTTCCTTTCCTCTGAATCTCTCCCTCTTACTTGATCTTCCATGAAATCTCACCATGTGTTTTCATATTTTTCATCTCTCTCTTTGACAATAATGCCAAAGCAACAACTAAAACATACATCCTTTAGATGTAGATGTCATCTGGTCAGTTCAGTAACAATATTTCTCCCTCTATCATCTTTGTATATGACTGATTATTAGCTTTGTTGTACGTTTTACAACTCTAGGCTACTCCTAAAGTGTGACCATTCTCTACATCAATTTTTTAGATACTCTTTGTAGCACATTTGATGCAGTACTCCTAGCTTGACTAGGAAGCCTCAATTAGGGTAAGAACCCCTAATTTGCCTCTTAGATATTCATGAGATTCTTTAGGTAAAGCTTTAGTGAATATGTTTGCTAGTTGCTCCTTTGTATTCACATATTCCATTCTGACCTCTTTATCTTGTACCAATTCCCTCAAGTAATGATACTTGATGGTGATGTGTTTGGTCTTTGTGTGCTTCATTGGGTTCTTAGATATGTTGATAGCACTTGTGTTGTCACAGTAGATGACAACTGGTTCACTGATCTCTTCTTTCATGCCTACCAACAATTGTTTTATCCATGCCAAGTTTGAATAGTTCACTGCTGCAGCTACATACTCAGCTTCAGCTATAGATTGGGAAATGCAATTTTGTTTCTTGCTTGTTTAGGAAACTAATCCCTATCCAAGAAAGAAAGCTCCACCACTAGTAATCTTTATGTCATCCACATTTCCTACCTAATCAGCATCAGTATAGACTCTTAGTTCAAATATTTCATGCTTCTTATAGTACAATCCATAATCTACAGTCCCTTTCAAATATCTCATTATCCTTTTTATAGCCATCATGTGAGTTTCCTTAGGATTGGCAGAGAATCTTTCCACAATCCCAATTGATAGAGCAATATCTGGTCTGCTATGAACAACATACTATAGTTTTCCAATCATGGACCTATACAAAGTCTAGTTTACTTCAGCATCATCATCATTTTAAGACAATTTTTGTCCAGTAGCCATGGGAGTACTTACTAGCCTTGAATCCTCCATACCAAAGGTTTTCAGTATCCCATGAACATATTTAGACTGGGTGATGAAAATACCTTTCTCCATCTGATATACTTGTAAACCAATAAAGAATTTGATCTCCCCAAACATACTCATTTCAAATTCAATTTGCATTTCATTTGAAAATTTCTTACACAGGGCATCTTGTCCACCAAATATAATATCATCTACAAAAATCTTAGCTAATAAGATTCCTTTACCTTCTTCATCTTTCATGTATAGATTACTGGTGTCATTTGTCCTTGAGAATCCAATCTGTATCAAGTAGTTGTGTAGCCTCTCATACCATGCTCTAGGGGCTTGCTTTAGTCCATACAACGCCTTATTTAGTTTGCAAACCATGTGTTACTTGTTTGGATCAAAAAATCCTTCAGGTTGTTCAATGTACACTTCTTCTTATAATACACCATTTAAAAATGTAGACTTGACATCCATTTGGTATACCTGGAAATTTTTGTAGATGACATATGCAAGTAGAGTTCTTACTCCTTCCAATCTTGCTACAAGGGAAAATGTCTCCCCATAATCTATTCCTTCTTCTTGTGTATAACCTTTGCATACCAACCTTGCTTTGTTCCTTGTGATTTGTCCATGTTCATTCAGCTTATTTCTGAACACCCATTTTGTTCCAATCATATTTTTGTTTTTTGGTCTTGGTACTAGAGTCCAGGTATCATTCTTCTCTATTTGGTCTATCTCCTCATTCATGGCTTGGATCTAGTCTTCATTTTATAATGCTTCCCTTGTTGTCTTAGGCTCGAATTCACACAGTAAACATGTAGGGTCTCTTAACTTGCTTCTAGTTAGAACTCTAGTTTCTTTGTCTATAATGATTTGTTCAGGCTTGTAATGTCTCCTTACATATTGTGCCAAAATAGGTTCTGCTCTTTTTTCTTCTTGCTCTTTAGGTTCACCAATAAGATTTTCAAATTCAGCTTCTAAATGCTCGACAACCTCTTCCTAATACTTGATAGCATCCTCCTATCACTCGGCATGTTCTTCTTGTCGCTTGGCATTGTTTCCCTAATGCTTGGCATTGCTTACCCAAGACTATGCATTAGGTGCAAGTTTTTCACTTGCCTCTCCTTCTTCTATATATACAAAAGATCTATAATCTTTTGGTTCTCTCTTTCTTTCTTGTTCATTTTTCTCTGCATATTCATCACTTTTAGCATCAAACTTTCCATTTCTATTGTCTTTTAGTATATAGCATTTTCTCCCAAAAATTCTAAAATACTTTACATTAGGTGTATACCCATGCCATAACTCATAAGGTGTAATATTTGTACCTTTTTTGATCTATACTCGATTTAGGGTATAAACAATTGTACTTACAGCTTCTCTCCAGTACTTTTGTGCAACATTCTTCTCGATCATCAGTGTTCTTGCACAATCTATAATAGATCTATTCCTTCTCTCTGCTATACCATTCTATGGAGGTGTTCTAGGTGCAGACATCTGTCTCTTGATTCCTCTATCATTGTAGAATAGATTGAACTCATTTGATATAAATTCTCCACCTCGGCCAGATGTCAGACACTTCAGGTTCCTACCTATCTCTTTTTCAACCTTAGCCAAATACCACTTTAAAAATTGAAAAACATCAAATTTTTCTTTTAGAAACATTACAGTCATCATTCTGGTGTAATCATCAACAAACAGAATAAAATATCTAGCACCACAATAGATTTTTATACCCATAGGTCCACAAAGGTCAGTATGAACCAAATCTAAAGTATTTTCAGAAGTAAAAGTCTTTCTCTTGAAACTAGACTTTGTCATCTTACCCAACTGACATTGTTTACACATTACATTATTAGGTTTCTTCAATCTCAGCAGTCCTCTCACTTTCTTCCTTTTACTAATTCCTACTAGATTATCAAAGTTAACATGACATAGCCACTTATGCCATAGCCATATATCATCAATTTGTGCAATCATACATGTCTCTTCAGATAGGTCTAGATAGAACAAATTACCTCTTGTTTGTTCTCCACTTCCAATCAGTTCACCAGTGGCATCAAATATTTTAGCCTTCCTATGATGAAATTCCACTCAGTAGCCAGTGCTATTAAGTTGTGCAACACTTAGTAGATTATAGTTAAGACCCTCAACCCAATAAGCATTTTCACAAGTGACCTTATCAGTTATCTTAATCAATCCTTTACCCCTAATAGGACATGGTGCATCATTACCAAATTTAACACTTCTACTTTTATAATGATCTAGGCTATCAAAATTACTTGTATCACCAGTCATGTGGTGTGAGAAACCACTATCAATAATCCAATTATCATTTTTGTTCACATAGGATATCAGTGCAATTTTCTCATCCTTGTCAGACTCATCTTTCATAGCAACATAGACTACTTCAATTTCAAAATCATCACTATCAGTGTCATTTTCTTCTTCAGCAATATAGTAGGATTTCTTACCTTTTCCTTTGTAGTCCTTGTACCTTCGGTAACCTCTATCTTCTCTTTTGTCTTTGTGCTTGCTATCTCTTCCTTCATCCTTGTCATCCCTGTCAGGATATCTTGCAGCTATATGACCAACTTTATGACATGAGAAACATATGATAGGGAGTTTACCTTTATACTTTCCTTTTCCACTTTTCAATCTTCTGGCCATGAGAGCTTCAAGATCCTCTAGTTCTTCATTAGAAGTGTCACTTTCACTTTCACTCTCACTAATACATCTTTCCTTTTCTTTCTTAGACTTATTAAGAACCATTTGTGACTTGAATGCAGATTCAACATTAGCAACAGTGAAGTTATCAAAATTAGAAAGCTCAAAAGCAATAAGCTTACCAAAAAGACTTGCCAAAGTAAGAGCATTGCCAAGGTTACATCTAGATTCTTGAATTGTTGAAATTTTGATGGCATAAATAGGATGAAAAGTTCTCAAAAATTTTCCAATAACAGTCTCATCACCAATAGTTCCATTAGCTCCTCTAATAGCATTTAAAACTTCTTTTATTCTACCACAATATTGAGCAATATTCTCAGCTTCTTGCATTTTCATTTCATAAAATTTACCTCTCAGGCTATCAGCTTTTGCCCTTATTACATTTATGTCACCACCATAGATGTTTGTAAGAGTGTCCCACATTTGCTTTGCATTTGTGCAATCTTTGATGTCTTCAAATTTTGGATAGCTTAAGGCAGATGCAATCTCCAACATTGCTTGATTGTGTTCTTGTTTAGCTCTCATATCCTCGATAGTTAGAGGTGCAATAGGTGTAACAAAGTCATGCTCAGTGTAATACTTTGTTGAGTTACCAATACCAGCTAGATGTAGTTTAATTAGACTCTGCCATGCAGGAAAGTTCTCCTTATTTAGCTTCAGTACCTCCTTCTTATACATCCAGATCATTTACTTCAAGTACCTTTAAACTTGTTCTCTGTAAGTACCAATAGCTCTGATACCAATTATTAATATGATTTAGAACAATAGAGGGGGGGTGAATCAGTTGTTCTCAGGTCCAGATGTATAAAATAAACTTTCAAACTCTTCAACAACTTAGATCTAACAACCAACAGCTACTCGGTCATTATTGAATGCATAACAGAAACATATAATAGTGTAGTCCACTATCCAATAGTATTTAAATTTCAAAACATAGAAATGTTCAAACCAAAACATTCACACAAGCATTAACACCATGATTTATAGTGGAAACCCAATTTGGGAAAAACCACTTTGTAACATGTTACTGATATTTTCACTCTTCTAAAGTGAGCTTTGTGAAAATCCAACCCTGTCAAAGGTTTACAAACACACTGCCAGGTGTGACCCGGTTAAAGGATTTCAACCACCCTGTTAAGAGTGCACCTTGTTAAAGGACTTACATAAATTCCATTAGAATGAAACCTTGTTCAAAGGATTTATACAAATGACTATTAGGTCAACCTTGATTAAAGGATTTCAAACTGATACAATGGTTAGAAAGTAACAACAATGTTTGATCTGAAAACATAGAACTCACTTTGCATATAATAGATCCAATTCCATACACATATGCTGGCTTACTGACTGTGATCCATTTCCATCTCCATCACTGATCTACTCAGAAATCCCTTCAAGAAATCACAAATCCTTCTCCTTCATCCTTTTCTACTTATATAGTCATTAACAACAACTCCAACATCCTCTCTATTCAACCTCACACTTAGGTTTCCTTAATACCTCTTCATTTAGGTCGATCCAACTTTTGTCGCTTAATCTCCTTTGTAGATCTTAGGGTTAGGTCAGATTCATCGAATCCTTCCAAATTTATGTTCTTCATCCATCCTTCTAGAAATATCTCAAATCTCTTTATTGAATCACAATAAAATGGTTTATAGTGCATTAAATGCTTCCATACAATCAATAAATAAAGTCAACATGATTTACATAATCTAAGAGTTCAACTATGTCAGCTAGGAATTTGAATTCTTCCTCAAATGTATATTACTGACGCTTGGTCAATACTATGTTCAACTCCTCGGTCATTACTGGGTAGCCTAGTCACCACTGAAACTGTTTCGTTGGCTAATATTGTCTTCTTGGGCAATTAACTGATGTTCAGTCAACACTGAATTTACTCGGCATATACTGGCTCGGTCGAAACTAACATTACTCGGCTTAAACTACATTTCTTCACTTTTTCTTGGTTAATTCTCCTTTTTTAGTCTTACTTCTTACTTAGATAAGCAATACATTATCTTATCATTGTGCCACATAATCAAGTACCCATTCAAGTATCAAGATAACTCAACCTTTCCTTAGTTGCTATTGTTATCAACCTTGCCCTAATCCTTCTCAACAATCAAATAGATATAGTACTTTCTTAGATATAAAATGTCTTACCAATTAAGGTTTGACATCAATGACAATACAACAATTGCTTCAATTGCAGTTTCCAACAAAAAATACTAAAGCTCTGATTTCTTTGTATTTTCAGAGTTTTGTGCAAGTTTCTATGCAAGTTTCTTGTTCATCTTTGTATATATGATCACTAAATATTTTGGAAAGAATATAGTATCATTTCTAAATCAATTTTATTCTCTTTTAAATCATTTTGGGGCATTGATCAATCCATTTTGAGTCTCTAGTATTGACTGGTCTGAAACAGGGCTCATTCTCCTTGTATTTTGAAGGTTTAGATGTGTTAAGAAGATCATTTATCTTTATGTCTCTATTGTAACTTAAGGAATGGACTTGTTTCAATGTCAAAAATGATTGGATAACAAATTTTGATGCAAATCTAACAGTTTGAGGGTGATCACTGAGAGTTGGCCTTGGAAAAGGGCTTGGAATGTGTGTCATAGGTGTAGAAGCAAGAGATTGGCCTTAAGGAGGGCATGATTTTCTTTTGGAATGATTTATTAAATGTCAAATACTTGGTTTATCCTGAAGGAAGAGTTCTAGGGTTGAGTTTTGATCAAGTTTCTAAGAGGTCCTAGTTTTATAACCTCATTTGTTGAGGGTTTTATAAAAACCATACATAGGAAGTGTTGTGACCAAAAGAGTTGTAAAATCCTTTTATTTGAGTCAAAATAAGAAATTTTTGAAGGTTTTTAGTTCTGGTTCAAAGTTTTAAGACCACTTTCTTTGTAAATGTGCTCCAATTAGGCCTAAATTTGGGACTATTTTGCTTGTTTCTGTAAATTTTCTCCAGAAGATTGGTATATGATCTTTTGATATGTTATAGGGGTCCAAAATGGGTATCTGAATATGTGATCTATTTTCCAATTATTTTGGTAAAATATTGCAAAATGTCAAGTGAGAATATTTTGAATGGCTACTAGAGGGAAAATGCCTAGTTTGGACCAATTTTTGTAGTTGTGTTACCAAGTGAGTTTTGGGTTCTTTTTTATTATTGAAACCATTTGAATGGTGTTAGGATAAATCCTAGAAGGCCTTGGAATATCCTCAGGTGGTTGGGATCAAGATTTGAGCCTTTTGAGAAAATATTCCTAAAGGGGAAGTGAGTTAACCTTGTGAGTTATTGGGCATTTGTAGAGTGATTTGGTCAAGGGACTAGTTGACCTTATTGCTTTGCATCAATGTCCATCTTGTCACGTCATACAAGCAGAGAACAGAAATTCCAATATTGACATCATATTCACAAAGAGACTCAAATACAAACCATAAATTATAATATATCATTATCTCAAAATAAACTCACTTCATGTAATATTAATTATTAGATAGAGTATTTACATCATCTAATGAGTATACATGAAATATATCTCACAACATCAAAATTATGTAATAGAATACATATTTGATTACTTCAAGAAATATTTTACATTTTTTCATATAAAACATCTTTTGTTAGATCATGATATTAGTACAAGCTTAAATGTTAGTACATGTTCTTTGTTAGATCTACTCCCTTAAACATTCCATCAGTGTTCACCATGTAAACTATAGATGACATCAATACTACATTAGATAACTAGAAAATAATTTAAATAAATAAAAAAATAAAAATTAAACTCAATTGAAAATACTTATATATAGCCTTAGTGTATTATAATAATATTACTAGATGCAAGAATCAAGTTAGTCATTTTATCAT
Source organism: Chamaecyparis obtusa (assembly GCA_027943335.1). Lineage (NCBI taxonomy): Eukaryota > Viridiplantae > Streptophyta > Pinopsida > Cupressales > Cupressaceae > Chamaecyparis > Chamaecyparis obtusa. The sequence continues at coordinate 272,304 of BSBK01005587.1, read as the reverse complement.
GCATCATGAACCTCGATATGTCTATCATTGTCATTTATCAAATTTTAAAATTTCATGAAACCTATCATGCAAGATGAAACATGCAAATATGTTTACAATATCCCATGGGTTTTCAATTCATGCATATGACATCCTAGTTTCTTTTCTAAATAAACCAATTTAAATTTGAAATCATGCATCTTTCCTAAAATGATATGTTGTCTAGAATTTTTTTGGCCATTCAAATAACCTTAAACATAAACATTAATCAGAACTATTCATGGAACCATTAAAATACTAAAATTTGACTATGCTGATGTAATATGTAATGATTCAATACATCTTAAGGGGAAACATACTATATAATTATTTGAATGCCTTAGGCAAATGATATTGTTTTTAATTTACAAGGTTTTTAATAATTTTTGTTTAATGTATGTGTTGCAAAATTTAAGTGTACATTTGATGATTTGAATGTCTTTTAAAGGGATCTATAATATATTTAATGATTTGATTATCTTAAGGGAATGTTTTTAATAAGTAATGATTTGAATGTATAGTTTGTACATACAACACATATATGTATATATGAACTATCTGTTGGAAGTCTTATTAGGAAAGTAAGATACTGATAGGGGGGGGGTGAATCAGAATCTTTAAAACTTTTACTCTATTGAAACCAATTCAACATGTATATCATGAATCACATAAACATAAACTTCAATGTTCAAATAAAAATGAAACACATAACACAGATTTTGGTAACCTAGAAACCCTTAAAAGGAAAAAGTGGGGTGGGGATGACACCCACAAATCTTCACTACTACAGCAATAAAGTGTACCTATTAGGGCTACAAAGTTTTGATCACTTTTGGTGATCTACCCTATGAGGGGTCTACCTAGTTAAGAGTTTTTGTCTCTATTTGAGCATTAGATGTTGTCATTAGTATCAAATTATATTAGTTGGTTATGTAAGTTGATCAGTTGTAAAGGGAGGAACAACAAACCATAATATGCTAGTCAGTTGAACATACAAGCCTTCATACCAAACAATCACAAAGCAATACCAAGAGTTAAAAGGAAACAGGTTTAACCAGGCACCAAATCATATTTACCAAGCATCAGAGTAAACCGAGCACTGAGCATCAATAAACACTAATTAGCATACACACCAAGCACTAGTGTATTCACCAAACAGAAAAGGTTGTGTTTACCAAGCTATTTAGGAAATGGCATAGTAATCAAGAAATGCACATTTATCTATGCAAATGGTTACATGGTTTCATAAATCATTTTACCAAGATCAAGGATTATTTATTATGGATGTAATCATTAAATGTAATGATGATTCCTATGTGATAGTCAAATCTAGGTTAATTTTGTACACCATAGATCTTAGGTTTTCTAAGATATTGTAAACCTAATTAGGTCATGGAAATCATAGAAATTTTCTATATATTTGTAATTGATTTCATTTTGGAAATAATGAAGGAGTGAATCGAGCATTTACAAAGAAGGAGATCTTGAAGCAATAGCTACCTTCAAGACATCATAATTCAGACAAGGGTTGCATGACAAGAGCAATGACCAGAGATCCAATTCAGTTTATTCAAAAATAGTCAAGGCTACCGAGAAGAATAGAGGATGGATTACTACACATTAAGGTGATATTTATTTAGTATATCATAGATCTGATTCAGAAAAAGTATAGTTGTCATTTACAGATACCTTTTTGTTATTCTCTAATCATTGTAATAGAGTTTGTAAAATCTCCTAACATAGTAGACTTATCAGTTTGTTTGTAAATCTCTTAACTAAGTGCATACTCAAGTAGTGTTGTTTAAATACTTTCACAAGGTAGATCTAGTCAATCTAATTTTACTCCTAACAAGGCAAGATCACTAGAAGTGATCAATAGTTGTAGCCTTAACCGGCAAACTTTATTATCTACAGTAGTGAAGAATTTGTGGGTGTCATCCTCACCACAGATTTTACCTTCTAACAAGGGTTTTTGCATAACCAAAATATTGGTGTTATGTGTTACATTTCATGATTGATCTATTATTTCATTTCATGCACTTTACACTTACAAAGTCATTTGAATGAATGTTGCATACGATGGATTCAGTTTGTTAGTTACTACTATTTGCAAATTGAGTATTCAGTTACAAGTTTTTGAAGGTACTGATTCACCCCTCCCCTCTCAGTCCCTTATCTTTCCATTCCAAAAAATGGTAAGAATGATTGATGTGATGAATAATGCTAGACAAGATGAACAAGAGAGAAATTTGGTTGTTGAATACTAAAGACAAATGACTAAATAATTACAAATGAAGGAATCTGAGATACTGAGACTTACCAAGCATCACTTTAAGATATCCAATCAGATGGTTGTTGTAAGCTAGGAGATCAACTAAGTAAATAATGAGTTGTCAAGAAAACTTGAAGACATTGGTGTACTCAAGGAAGAAAATGAAAAATGAAGAAATGAAGTGAAAATGTAGAAGTAACATAATGAGATGATGAAAAAGTCTGAAGATAGCTCCAAGATAATTGATGATTTTTTGATTAGTCAAAGAGGACTTGGAAGCACTAGTGTATTAGGTTACATCGAGCAAGGAAAATCATCTAAGAAAGTTGAATAGATGAATAACTACAAGATTCAAAGACCCAAGACACTATCATGCTATCATTGTGGTAAACTGGGCCACACTTCAAATGTTTGCAGGAGCAAAGCACCAGCAAACCTAAAACCACTCCTAAGTTCAATGGTCATTGTTATAGTTGTAACAAGAATGGACTTCAAGCATATGATTGTATATCTAAGTTGAATAGGAGTCCTAACAAACCCTACATGGAGAAACACTCTCACAATTGCAACATGCATGGACACACCTCACAAGAATGAAAAACAAAGATGAAGCAAGTCTAGACACTGAAAGGGCATAATAAAACCTATCAACCAAGAAGACAAGATAATACCTATACTTGGGATTATAACACATGGGTTAACTACACAAGATGTGGAAGATATGGACATATTTCAGCTAATTGCATGAGGAAGAGATGGACAGGCAGATCTTGTAACTAGACAAGCACTGGTATGGCATGCTTACATTGTCATAAAGTCGATTACCTAAGTAAAGATTGCAGAGATCGAGCACTAGAAACAATTTTTTTTGAAAATGGAAATACAATTGAAGATATCATGAGAATAAGAAACACTATATGGAGAAAAGCATCAAATGATAATGTTGAGTCAAGCAATGCAGTTGGTGAAACCTCATCCATTGGATTGGGTGACATTGGCACCTCCACCTAAGTTGAAAAAGGTATATATGGAACTGACAATTCAAAATGCTCATATTTATCATACAGTTCCTTATATTAGATGTGCACATACCAAATCTACATGAATTAAGATGCATTATGGTTTTCCAAGTTTTCTGCTTTAAGTGTTTACAGTCGGTATATGTTAGACTGAGTGAGAAGTTGCCAGTCGGTAGCTACTATGCAAGGTTAACTGAGTGCCAGTAATAACTAAGTAAGATTTACATGTTAACCGAGCTTATGGTATTTTGTGGTATACACTGATTTTGACAGTTTTCATCAAGTTGTATTAGGTCAAGCATTTATGACAAAAATTCTGAGTGAAAATTTAAAAAATCTATAAATATGTGAGGAACTTAGCTCATTTCTTCACACAGTGATCATGAGAGAAAATAATTTTTAGAGTGAACCAGAGAAAAGGATTTTCTAGAACATTTGAGTATAGATTCAAAGTATTCCAAGTGATCTCATCATCATTTCAAGTAAGTACTATCATCAGCCAGTTGTTCATTTGTTTCTTACTGAAACCCTAAACTAGAGCTATGGTGTCTGCATAAAATGTGAACAAGTCCAAGTATGTAGAGGAGGAGGAAGTTAATCTAATCATTTCTTCTAATTGCAATGAGCCCAAAAACAAACTTCATCCTGAAGTGGCATCACAAAATGATAAAATGGGAGCTTTCTCAAGCATACCACATAGGGTTTTGCTGGTAGAAGATGTCTGTTCGTACATACATTGAAAAATTGGAGAAATTGGATATTTTGATATGTTTGCAACTTATTTGAAGTTGTGTGGTGAAGATGGAAAACTGAAACCTGAACATGAGCACCTAAAAGTGAAAGTACTAGTTAATGCCCTAAATTTCCTGAAGAACTTCAAGAATGAATGGATAAGGATCATGTTGAGTCAGTATCATGATGGAAATTTATGGTTAGATGAGCCCATTAAGATCACAAAGAATATTATAAAAGTGGTAACTAGATACCCTACAAATGATAAAGTCAAGGCAATAAGGAATGCACCCCGAACTAAGATAGAAAAGAACACTAGAGCTGAATGGGATGGAAGGGCACTGAAAGTAAGCACAATCAAAGATCCCAAGACAAGATTCAAACCTTATGTCATCGGATACAAGATATTTTAGTCAAGCAAACTGAACAGTGTTCCGTGTGGAACTATTGACATAGCTTACAAGATAGTTAAGAAGGGATTTCAGTTGGACCTCGCTGAGCTACTATTGAAGCAAGTAGAGGAAAACATGAAGACTAATTGGTCAGCCAAGTCCAACACCTATAAGTTTGGAAACTTTCTACTTTGCATATTCTTTTATGTGAAATTTTTTTCCCATCAATCAGTAATGTAGATTGGTCAATTGACAAACCAGTTACACTCCAGATTACAAATTTGATAAACAGTTTGGGAGATAATTTTAATAGTTTAGTAGACAGTTACTTTGAACAATTCAAGGAGAAAATCAATTCAAGGAGAATAATTCCAAGGAAATTATTTGAAGAGTATGAATATGAAATTTATTTTCTAGTTGACACTGATCACACTTTGATTAAGGCTGTAGAGCCAAGGAAAAAATTGCTAGCCCCCATGGGTGATGAATTAGATATTGATTTTTCTTCAAAATCAATAAAAGCATTATTGGCTGAGCCGAAGGACCCTAAAGCTGAAAGGTTTGATACTTTTGAAGAGGCCAAGACAAGGATAAAAATAGGCCTAGTAATCAGTAAAATAACTAAGAAATCCAAGAAAATGATGACTAATTTGGTTAAGCAATTTGGTGATGATGTTGGAACATCTGAGAGCATACCGGTTGAGGTAGCAACCAAAGGTCAGTTACTTCTTTCTAAAAAACCACATGATAGTGAAGAAACTAAATCTGATAAAGATGCATATTTTATACCGATCTCACCTTCCCCCACTCCAAAGAAGATGCAGTTAGAAGTGAAAACAAGGGCACACATAAGGTCATCTACTGCAGCTTCACCTCCACTAAAGGAAGGAATCATGAAAATATCTAGGCCTACTACAACATCACCGATAAAGACCTACAAGAAGAGAGGTACACAAATTACTACCGAGGCACCTAAGAAAAGAAGAAAATTAATTAGAGGGAAAGATGAAATAGATGATGATGAAGATGACACTAAGAAATTTAAATTTTTTGTTAATAAAAATTGTTCAATTGATGAAGTCATTGAAGACATAATAGAAAATGGAGAATTAAGTGATCTTGAAATCGGTCGGTTTGAACATTTGTCAACCGAAGACTAGAATAATATTGAAGAAGCTATAATTCAAATAATGATCAAATTTAGGAAGGTACCAATTAAATTCTCTAAGTATGTTCCTAAGACACTATATGATAGAATTTCATGAAGATGGAGATATGCATTGAACACCAAAAATAGAATGAGGGAACAATCCCTAGTTTTGGCAATGTCGACATTGACAATTCCTGAAGTTGAGGAATTGATGAAAACATATTCTAAGAGATTTCTAGTAAATATTTGTGCAATGCAAATACTTGATGAAAATCTGGTAGATATTGATGAGAATAGTAAGCTAATTTGGACTTCCATACTTCAAGCCTGAGTTGAGTTTGAAAAGTTGGCTTTGTCCATTAGACCCGAGAAGAAAATCAAGAGGAAAGGAAAAGGAATACATTCTGATATATGCAGACCTGGCACCGAGAAAACTATTGAGTTATCAGATACTGAGGTACCTGATACAATTGATGCCACCGAGGAAATAAGTGTAATTCAGGATTCACTAGAGTAGGTATAAATACAAGGAATCATTAATGATTCATATGATGTACTCATTGAGGACATCACAAATGGTGATTCTAACAATATCAAAGAGGATGAGGATGTGACAATTGTTAGAGCTCAACCAGAAGAGAAAGCCTCTAGTAGGGTAGCTATGAGCACTATACCAAGTGATCTAATTCCAATATTGATCCAAGTTGTTGAGATAATCTCTTGAGAAGAACTTGAAGGCTCAATCCCTGAGCAACCTAAGGATGCATTAGGGGAATAGGGAACAAGCACAACAAATACTATAGAGATAGAAATGCCTAAGGAAAAAGTGGCAGATACATAGGAACAAGAAGACCCCAAGCCTACTAAGACCATCCAAATAGACATTACATCTAAAGCTCCATCTCAGCCGACCGAGACATAGGTCATGGAGGAGCCAAAGAAGGAAGATAGAGTGTCTACCGAGCAGGAAAAGTTGAGTGTTGAGGTAAAGGATATAGTTCCTTTTGTTAAAACATCACCCCAAGAGCCTAAGAAGAAGAAGAAAAAGCATGGTAAAGGGTCGGTCACACTTGATGAAATCATAGAAATACTTGAATGTGACTCGAGGACCTTGGACCTCGAAGCACTAAGAAAATATGGGGAGTTATGCACAAGGAAGGTAGCTCAGGAGAAGATAAAGAAAGAAAGAAAGAGAAAGAAGATACTTGAAGATGTGAGAGACATCTTGCAACAAGTTGTACCTAATGTCCAAATTAATGAAGAAACACATATATTGGACCAACTTGCCACCCTTTCCAACCAAATAAATGCCCCGAATATTGATGCTGAGAAGAGAATTGAAGAAAGGGTAGAAGTTAAGATTCAAAATAAATTAGCAGAAAAGATCATCCAAAAAGTGGTAGTAAATAAAGTCAAGCTTTCTAAGGTAATCACAGACCTACAATCCAGTACTCAGAAAATAATTCAAATGTTATTTAAGTTATGCACTATGGAGAATTTCACTGCTGAGGTTAGTGAAAAGATTAAAAAGATGGATACTAAAATCCTAGCCAGTGCAAATGCATCCTTAATTGAAACAAATGCTTTTCATAAGAATATACTCAAAGTTCAAGAACTTAGGTGGTTAAGAGAAGACTTGAGGAAGTAGGAGGATAAGATATGTGACCAAGTCACTAAGCTTCAAGAAGAATTGCTTCCTCACCTCAAAATAATTGAGCGAAACATTTTCAAGGCACAAGCCTTAGTTACAACACCTAATATTTCAGTGTTGGAGAACATCTTTGGCATGCATGCACAAGTTGGTCTTGAGCACATCGCCTCACCAACTTGAAAGAAGAATGGGAAAACCTCTTAGATTCTCTCATGAAAACCCACAAACACATTTTTGACAAGATGTAAGTACAAATTTTTTATTTGGGCATTAATCTCAAAAAGGAGGAAATAATGTATGTGCCAAATGTATAAATATATGCTAAGTGTACTACACACATACCAAGAGCATGCACCGAGGGGGAGTAATTTTGTAAAGAGTCAGTTTTTGTCATGTATATATGAACTGTAAGAATAGTTTGAGATAATATATTGGTTTGTATACATTTTAAGTTTTGATACTAATGCCAAAGGGGGAGATTTTTATCTCTATTTGAGCATTAGATGTTGTCATTAGTATCAAATTAGATTAGTCAATTATCTAAGCTGATCAGTAGGTAAAAGGAGGAACAACAAGACATAATATGCTAGTCGGTTGAATATACAAGCCTTCATATCGAACAATCACAAGGCAGTACTGAGAGATAAAAGGAAACAGGTTTAACTGGGCACCAGAGCATATTTACCAAGCATTATAGTAAACCAAGAATCAAGCAGCATACACACCGAGCACCAGTGTATTCACTGAATAGAAAAGGTTGTGCTTACCGAGCTATTCAGGAAATGGCAAAGTAATTAGGAAAGGCACATTTATCTATGCAAATGGTTACATGGATTCATTAAACATTTTACCAAGATCAAGGATTATTTATTATGGATGTAATCATTAAATTTAGTGATGATTCCTATGTGATAGTTATATCTAGCTTAATTTTATACACCGTAGATCTTAGATTTTCTAAGATATTGTAAACCTAATTAGGTCATGGAAATCATAGCATTTTTCTATACATTTGTAATTGATGTCATTTTGGAAATAATGAAGGACTGAATTGAGCATATACAAAGAAGGATATCTTGAAGTAGTAGCCTCCTTCAAGACATTAGAATTCAGACATGGGTTACATGACAAGAGCAGTGATCAGAGATCTAATTCAGTTTATTCAAAAATAGTCAAGGCTACTGAGAAGAATAGAGGATAGATTACTACACATTAAGGTGATATTTATTTAGTATATCATAGATTTGATTCAAAAAAAGTATATTTTTCATTTACATATTCTTTTTGTTATTCTCTAATCATTGTAACAGAGTTTGTAAAATCTCCTAACAAAGTAGACTTAATAGTATGTTTGTAAATCTCTTAATCGAGTGCACACTCAAGTAGTGGTGTTTATATCATTTCACAACATAGATCTAGTTGACCTGATTGTTACTCCTAATAGGGTAAGTTCACCATAAGTGATCAAAACTTGTAGCCTTAATTGGAAAACTTTATTATCAGCAGTATTGAAGAATTTGTGGGTGTCATCCCCCCGCAGTTTTTACCTTCTAACAAGGGTTTCTGCGTAACCAAAATATTGGTGTTATGTGTTACATTTCATGATTGATCTATTGTTTCATTTCATGCACTTTACACTTACAAAGTCATTTGAATGAATGTTTCATACAATAGATTCAGTTAGTTAGTTACTAATATTTGCAGATTGAGTATTCAGTTAAAACTTTTTGAGGGTACTGATTCACCCCTCCCCTCTCAGTCCCTTATCTTTCCATTCCAACAAGAGCTTACAGACTTATACAACCTACCTTGATTAAAGGATTTAAAACTTACAACTAAGTAAGAAATCTGTTAGAAGATTTACAAAGGTCTTTTAAGACCACTTTGTTAATATATTCACCCTGATTCACTTTCTAGAATGTATTAATAAGTGATCCTTTGGTTTTCACTTCAAATGCTTATAATAGATCTGTTTCCAATTCTTATATGATCTCAAAATCAAATATAACTCTATTATGTCCTTCACTTCTCTTCTTGATCACTCTACCTAATCTATTCTTCTGACATCCAAAACACTGCTTCTTCTGCATGTATGCACACTAAAATGGTCGCCTAGACTTTGGGCCCCCATTCAACAATTTATCAAATCCTTGAATCAATATTTTCAAAAATCAACATTTTTCAATTATATCAATTTCCTTGATCAAATCTTATTTTATCATTTTTTATTATTTTCCATGGGCTAACCATTTTATCCTAAAGTCTTTATTTATTTAAAAGGAATTTCCTTCCCTTTTATTAAATAAAAAAGCCCCCACTTTTCATCTTATCCTAAGTTTCACAAATAAAGCATTATTATTATTTTATAAAAAGAAGAAAAGCACTTTTTGTCTCATATGGACACAAAATTCAACTCTTATTTTCTCAGTGGAGGATATTTGTGCACATGGATTGCTCCTCTTTCAAGCTCCACCCTTGATTAAATCTTTTGCCTCTTAATCTCCATGGTCCATTCCTTTTCAATTTCTTTAAAAGGAGAGCTCTTTTCTCATTCTTAGATCCCAACTTTTTATGCTAATCTTATGCTGCAAGATTTCTTGGAGACTTTGGAGCTGTTGAAGATCATTTTATCATTCTAGTTTCATTTCTTGCATCATAGCTTTCATGGCATCTAGCTTAGTTTCTTTTATGCTCTAGATTAGCTCACATAGCTTAATTAACAAGGGTTTGTAATACTTTCCTTTCATAGCTTAGCTTGCATCTTCATTCTTAGCATAGCTTGCATTGCATTGAATTTTCATTGATTCTTGAAGATATTGGCATTATTTCTCTTATCTCTTTGAATCTCCCATTGTGTGGTTTACTAGCAAGGTTGCATGCTTCAATAGCTCTAGCTAAGAGCACCATCAACATCCTTGTGACTCCATGCCTAGGGAGCTCTAGGTCACTTTCTCAAGGTTTCCCATTCATGAATTCCCTTGGAAGTAATGACTTAGAGAAGTGCACTATTTAGTGTGTACTTTTTTGGCACCCACCATGGGGCAGAACACTCTTGTTTTGTCCTTCCTTTTATGCATTTCTGTCATTTTTTCATCAATATTTGCTTGCTATTTCATCAATATTTGCTCTCTGGTTTTTTCTGACAAAATTATCGTGCGACAGTTTTCTAGTGACGTATGATAGTTTCTTACATACTAGTGTGATATTTTACCAATTAAAATATTGTACGCTTTGGTAGATTGTGTTGCATTGTTGTTATGTTCTCTACCACACACAGGTATCTAGAATTATCACACAGAGATATAGTATCACACTAGTACAGAATGAAATATCACACAATCCTTTCTCTAACAAAAATATTGCCCAGGCCTGGTAGTGAGCAATTTTTGTCATTTCTTTGCAAGATTTACTTGGTTTGATTCATATTTTTGATTTGTTGTACTAGAATAGGGGTCTATTTGCGGATTTCATTTGGTTTTTGATGTGCTAACCCTTGTAGGTCTAACAAGTGGTTCTTGTAGGTGCTCTTATTGCTTGATTATTTACTTAAAATAATGCATGTCAAAGCTCCAAATGCACAAGGGCTACTAACGGTTTTTGCACTGCCCAAAGCATAAAAACCAATCAGGTGCTTGTTTAATTGCTTTCTTTTGAGTGCAGCATCTACTAGTTGTTTCATTTATTAGGCACTTAATATCTTGTTGTAGGAATCTTTGGGTGGTAGGAGAAGTATGCTCTTCACCCTTGTGGTGAACTAGAAAATCTTGACCCATCTTGAGATTTTGAAAGCAAGAGGGTAATTGAACCTTTGCTTGGTGTGTTTGGGAGAAACTTTTGAGCTAGGAGATTATGCTCTTCACCCTTGAGGTGAAATAGAAATCCTGACACTCAAAGGTTGATCCACTCTTTGTTTAGCTTTTAGAATCCTTTAGCGGGCTGCTCTTGAGCAATCAAGAGGAATGACCCAAGTGGGGAAAATTCTTTTGTTGGCTATTCTGACCCACTATAAACTCAAGGCTATCAAGGACACAAAACCTTGGTAGATGTAGTACTTGTCTTCGCTTGATGTGAGTACTTGTGGGATTGTGACCATGAGGAAAATGTTGAGCAAGAATGCTTAAGGTACTTTGATGGTCGTGAGGTCCATTACTTGCCACAAGGTAAGGAGTCCCTTTGGGGAGCAAGAGGGGTATTATGAATGGAAGCCCTTATTAAGAACCATAGATAGAAGCCACCCTATTTTTCCACTTAGCTTCTTAGTGCAAGGATTGATCCTAGTGGACTAACCCGGATCACCCCAAGATTACTCACCATTTGTGTTTCTTTGGTTGTGTCATTGGCACTTCCACAACAAAGCCAATATCTATTGTGGGTAACTACTTTGTGTGAGGCAATGGAGCATCAAGTGTGGGCCAAGTTGCTAAGTATTGAGCCATTGTCTTTTTAGGCTAGTAAGTGCTTGAAGTGTTCTCGTTGTGATCTACCTGTGTAAACTTTCTCAAACATCAAACATCATGGTAGCATTCATAGGATTTTATTTCTTTGATATCACAAATTGCTTATCTTGGAAAGGTTTCTTTTTCCCTTGTGCAAGTGTTTTATGACATGTTTGATCACCTACTATTTGCAAAACTATCTATTTACTGCCCTCATTGTGCTTGAAATTGAAAAATTCAACCTTCAAATTGAAATTTTGACCAAACTGCCCTTAAAACTGAGATTTTTAGCACTCACTGGTCAAGAGTCGTACAACCCTGAAACTGTATCACACATTGTACTGAGAATTATTATGTGATAGTTCATCATTGGAAGACTATCGCACTGTTTGCCTGGAAAGTATCACACAAGCTACCTAGAAACTGTCGCACTGCTTACTGGGAAATATCACCTGGTCAGAAACTATCATATTGTTAGCCTAGAAACTGTCGCACAAAGTCATTTTGCTATCTGTCTGGTTTATGCAATTTTCAGTCTTTCCTTAGTCGACCATATTTTAGTAGGTGACTTACTTTGCTGCTAGAAACCTATTTGTGCCTTAGGTTCCTATTTTTAGACCCCTTGAATTAGTGTTCTCTGATTTTACAAAGTAGTCTTTCTTGGCATCGATAAGTTAGAGATCATCCTTGTTGAAGAAGTACACCTTTAGATTCTTTGGTAACACACTTGGAGAGTTTTAGTACTCTTTTGTCCAATTCACTTCCATCAAAATTCAATTTCAATTTCAATTATATTTGGTAAATCCATCCTCTTGGTCTATATGTGTTAGGATACTTATCCTTTTATTATACACCTTTGTGGCAGTGTTGGTTTACTCTCTTTTGTAGCTTTCTATCTCACCATCTCTTTTTGGACAATTGAACACTTTCACTATCCTAGTTTGGTATTAACATTTCATAAGGTCATCTTATCACCAAGGGTCTTTTTCTTTCATGTCGGTTATGACAAGGTATCAAGTTAGTCTTTGAAAATAACCTCAAGTTGTCTTTGAACAATTACCCTTAGTCCAAACTCATCAAAAGCGAAAGGGAAAGAAACCCATCCTTGATCAATCACCTAGGAGCGAGTCTGAGGCTTGGTTTGACCTGAAGCGCAATCCTAGTGAATTGAGTACCTCTTTACCATCTTCTCAATCAAATATGGACATGAGCTACACCTTGACTAGAAAACAAAGAGAAGGGATGGATCAAACTCTTGATGACATTTTCCAAAGACATAGGGATAACATGTTGTTTGGTGATGACAATCAACTTGAATCACCCCCTATTAACTCAAGATATTTAGACGCCCATCAAAGAGCTAAAAGACATTATGGGCAAGCTCACCAAGATGCATGGTCACAACATGAAGACCAAAACAATGAATCTAGTGATGCTCATGTGAATTCCGCATTCACTAATGACTTGTTCAAACATTCAAGGTCCAACTCTCTACTCAAAACAACCTCAAGATATGCAAATGAAAGGCTTAAAAGAATTGAGCATGAAAAGAAATCTTTTTTGGATGAACAAGCCACTAAAGAAGAAAGGTTTAGACACCTAGAGGAAGAGCAACAAGATTTTCTAGATTTGAGAAGAAAATCATTTCAAGAGGAACAAGATAGGCTTTTGGCCCAAGAACTCAATGATCAATTCAACAATAGGGGTGCCAATAGTGGAAACAACTCTCCACCCTCTACTCTCTCAAGAACCCCAAGAAGTAGAAGGTGGTCAAGGACCCCTTCAAGATCTCCTAGTCCTAGAGGAAGGAGGATTTCACAACATAGGAGATGAACACCTCCTAGGAACTCGAGACAACCCTCCCAACGAGCTCATCATGGCTCTCAACATGGAGGAAGTAGTGCAAGTTTTGATGATCAAGATTTTATGAGAATGCAACAAGAGCCACTATTCCAACAATATGTGGAGAAGTATCTTGATCAAAACAAAGATAGGTTCCTAGAGAGTTTGATTAACAAGGGTGCTAGAGTCACTTACAACTTTGATGTGGATAGGAGAATCAAGAAATAAGGACCCTCTCAAGAGGAGGAAATCAAGAAACTCAAATGTATGATGGAAAAGGTGTTGGCACCTAAAATTTCCTTTTCACTTGATTCTATTTGTCCCAATCCTTTTGACAAAAGTATGAGTATGATGGATTTTCCTAGGAAAGTTGAAATTCCCCAATACAACAAGTATGATGGCAATGGTGACCCACATGATCATGTGCATCAATTTTACATCATGAGTTTTGAGTTTCACCAAGATGACTCCTATCTTATGAGATTATTTCCAAGGAGTCTCAAGGGCCATGCCATGGAGTGGATAACCAACATTACCCCTCCCATCAAAACCTTCAAGGAACTTGTCCATAGATTTGTTCAACATTTTGCATACAACTTGTCAAGATCAGTCACTATGTTAGACTTATGCAATTTGAAACAGAACCAAGGGGAATCATTTGTTACCTTCTTGCAAAGGTGGAGACAATTGCGCTCATGCTATTCTAGGACTATTCCTGAGCATGAAAGGATTGACATCATTGTTAGTAATTTAGTGCCTAAAATGTGTTATGAGGTTCAAAATATGGTCTTTGATTCCTTTGATACTATGGTTGAGACTACATGTCAAATTTAGGATGTCTTAAAAGAACAAGGCATTTTGACCAAACATAGCAATAACAACAATGGTCAAAATCCTAACAATGCTAATAAGGACAAAGGCAAACACTCGCACTAGAACAAGAATAAGAAAGTAGTCAATGATGGAGTTATGGACTCTTCCCAACCTAAGGATCAAGGAGTCCTCCATTTGTCTAGTTCAGTCCAAGCTATGAAGCTCAACACATCCTCCAACCAACAAGAGCATAAACCAAAGTATCAAGAAAAGCCTAAGAAAAAGTTGTGACAGTTTTCTAAACTAGGTGACTCCTATGAGGATGTTTTCAAGACCATTATTGCCAATAATATTTCACAACCACAAGATCTAGAAAATTTCCACATACCTAACATTAAGCCACATTGGTGGAATGAAAAATCTTTCTGCAAATTCCACAATGGCATTGGACATGACATCAAACATTGCTGGAAAATTAAACACCTTATCTAGGATCTTATGGAAAGTGGAAAACTTTAGATTGATGGGTTGAATACAAACATAGACCACAAGGAATTCAAGGAGTCTTTTCCCAAATATGAAAAGGGGGAAACCTCTAAACCCAAGAATGGCAAGGCCAAAATCAACTATACCTACACAGGTGCAGAAAATGTGATCAACATGCTTGAGGTTGTCAAGGAAAGTGTCAACATGATGAGAGACAAAGATCCTTATAGTTATGATGTGGGCTCTCCTCTTATATTTGATGAAGAACTTGTGGTCATGCTTAGGGGTCCTCACTCTCAAAGGTCATCCCAAGCTCTTAACACTATCACTAGAAACCAAGGTCAAGGTCATGTGGTTATTAGAGGTCGTAGTTCCAACCAGTTGAGCAAACCCAAGCAAGTGACATCTAAGAATGTCACCACCAAGTCAACAGTCAACCCTAAAATGAGCTATAATCTTGTTGACCAGTTACAAAGAATGCCAGCTCAAATCTCAATCTTTGAACTCTTGGACTTTTCCCCAAGACATAAGTGTGTCCTTGAGGATGCTTTGCATACAGCCAATGTTCCTAACAGCATAGATGTTGACCAATTCCAAAACATGGTTAACCACCTTGCCAACCCTTATTACCTCACATTTTCAAAAGAAGATGACAAAGCCTTGAGCCATCCACATAATCTTTCCCTTCATATCAAATTCATGATCCAAAAGACTTGTGTCAGGCATGTGTTGATTGATGGGGGTGTTGGGCTCAATATTTTTTCCTTGAGTTTGTTGAAAATATTGGGTTACTTTGAGCAAGTTATTAATACTCAGAAGAAAATTACCATTAAAGCCTATGATGAGGCAGAAAGAAGCTCCAAGTCTTGGCCATCCTTCCTATCAGGATTGGCCCCATTGAAAAGGACATTTTGTTCCAAATTGTTGATGCTAGTCCTTTAGCATATAATATCCTACTTGGTAGACTGTGGATCCATGACATGCAAGCAGTGTCATCCACCTACCAACAATGTGTTAAGTTCCCCTATAATGGAGTAGAAGTTTGTATACCCAGGGATAGCACATTATCTATTAATACAATTTCAGAAGGGACTCATGTTCCTCTCAATAGAGAAGCAGAGGATTTTGATGCCACTTTAGCACAATGCCAAAATAAGTTTAAAGCCATAGACCTTGGTATGGGGAGTTATCAAATTGACTCCTCTACAAAACTACCAGTCTCACCTAGGTCCTATGGTAAACCTTCACAACAGATGCATCCTTCATCTTCAGCAATGAATCTATTTGGTACATTTGTAGAGTCCTTAGTGCCCATCCAGGATGAAAAAGAAGAGGTAGCTATCAAGGACTAGATCTATAGAGAAGACAAATACATGCATAATGAGAAATTCTCTCCCTCTCCTAAGGTCTATGGAAGAGGGTACACCCTTGTCAAAAATATGGGCTATCTAGGTCATGGTCCTCTTAGTCATAGATTAGATGCTAGATCCGAACCAATCAATCATGCTCTTTTTGGATGCAAGTCTAAAATAATGATTGGCCTAGGTTTCGAAAGTCAAAACAAGAAAACTGCTCCTATCCTTGCTGCAATGGATAGTGATGATGAATCAAGCTACATACCCAATTTTCAAAATCAACAAGATAGGTGTGAGGATTGGGTCCCTTCCACCAATCTCCTTTGGGGAGATTCAGATACTCCAGTTACCAATCCAACAGTTTTAGATCTAGAACAAGAAACATCCACTATTGAGGATAATGTTCAAGATCCTATTCAAGAACATCAATAGAAAAATGGCATTCAAGAAAGTGTTACCCTTGGTGACATCAAAGCCTCTACCTCAAGGCCTAGAAAATATGCTTGGTGTAAGCATCCCAGCTGGGATTCAGATATGGACTCACATGAGTATGAGTGGGAAGCTCTCTCTAATTGTTCCATAGTTGACATGGACATTGATGTTGTCCATACATATGGTTCCCAACCCAAGGTAGCTAATGAGTCTAGTGTAGGATTAGTGGATTTGAATCCACAAGTCGCTTTAGTGGGCGATGCTTTGTTTGGTAGGATAAGTCTTGATTTGGATACCTTAGAGGGATACTTGGTAGACCCTAACTCTTCGGTCACCAGAGATGATACCATTCCCATACACAACATTGAACTAGTCATTGACCTACCCCTTGCTAATCCTCACTTAATTGATTGGTCTCAGTGCTATCAAGAGCCTCAGCTCATAACTTTCCAAAATGACTATGAGATAGCATGTTACCTAAATTCCCTTGAGCCCATAGTATCTTCCACTAGCGAACCAACTACAAGCATGACAGAACCAGATATCAAGTACCTTAGTCAAAAAATGAAAAGAAAAGAAAAAAAGAATAAGAGTTCTGATGGAAAAAACCACTGTGTGGCAGTGTCAAAACCTAAAAAAGTAAAAATAAAGGATGTATCCAAGTGTGAAAACCTCTCTGAGGCACCTAAGGATGAGGTACTTGATCATCTCCCAATTTACTTTCAAGATAGGTCTTCAGTTCTTGTTGAGCCTACACAACCAGTTAATATGAATACAAAAGAGACTCCACAAATAGTACATTTAGCTCAATCTCTATCAACATAGGAAAAAGAAGCATAAACCAAGTTCCTACAAACCAAGAAGATTAATTTTTCTTGGACTTACTCAGACATGCCAGGATTGGACATTAATCTCATTATGCATCACTTGTCCATAGCTCCAGGTATAGAACTAGTAAAACAAAAGTTGAGGAAAATGCATCCTCACATAGCTCTTCTTGTCAAAGCTAAACTAGAAAAACTCCTCAGTGTGGGATTTATAAGAGCCATTGATTATGCTGAATGGATATCCAATATTGTACTAGTTTCAAAACATGACAAGTCCATTCGCGTCTGCACATATTTTAGAGATCTTAATAAAGCATGCCCAAAGGATGATTTTCCACTTCCAAACATAGACATGATAGTGGACATGACCACGGGTTATGAGATCTATTCTTTGATGGATGGTTTTTCTAGGTATAATCAAATCAAAATAGCTCCTAAAGACCAAGAAAAGATTGTATTCACTTGTGCATGGGGAACCTATTGCTAGAATGTCATGCCATTTGGATTAAAGAATGCACGAGCTACTTATCAAAGAGCTATGACTACCATCTTCCATGACATGATGCATAAGAATATGGAAGATTATGTGGATGACACCTTGGCAAAATCCAAAAAAAGGGATACACACCTAGGTGATTTGGAAGTCATTCTAGATCGTATGGAACAGTTTCAATTGAGATTAAATCCCAAAAAGTGTGCATTTGGAGTCACCTCTAGAAAACTCCTAGGATTTATCATTTCAGTTAAAGGAATAGAGGTGGACCCAAAAAAATTTCAAGCAATATTGGCTATGCCACCTCCCAAAAACATCAGCCAAATGAGCAGTCTTTAGGGATGCCTTCAATCTATAAGGAGGTTTATTTCACAACTGGCTGATAGAGCTCAACCCTTTAATAAGACATTGCACAAAGGGGTTAAATGTGTCTGGAATGAATATTTTCAGCAAAGCATGGACCAAATCAAGCAATACTTGGCCAATCCTCCAATCTTAATGCCTCCTATCCTAGGAAAACCACTCATATTGTATGTGTTAGCAACAAAATCTTCCCTGGGGGCATTATTGGCTCAACTTAATGATACTGGAAAAGAAAGAGCTATATATTACATTAGCCATACTTTGGTGTCATATGAGGTCAACTACACTAATATTGAAAAATCTTGCCTTGCAATGGTGTTTGTTTCCCAAAAGTTGCAACATTACATGCTTGTGCATACAATAAACCTCATTGCAAAAATTGATCCTCTCAAATATTTTCTTGGTAAAGCTTCTCTCACAGGTAGACTTGCTAATTGGATGATGATCTTATCAAAATTTGACATAGAGTATGTTGAGCATAAGGCTATAAAAGGACAAGCCATTGCAGACCAATTGGCTGATTTTCCAATTCGAGACAAAGCATCATTTCAAGTTGAATTTCTAGATGAGCACATAATGTACATGTCTTCAAGAACATGGAAGATGTTCTTTGATGGTTCTTTCATGAAAAATGGTTCAGGAGCAGGAGTGTTATTTGTCTCTCCTCATGGGCACACAATTCCTAAGTCTTACAAACTATTGTTCCCACGCACAAATAACATTGCTAAGTATGAGGCCTTGAAAAATGGACTAAAAATGGCTATAGAATGGAGAATCATAGAGCTGCATATTTTTGGGGATTCACAATTAATAGTCAACCAAGTTAATGAAGAATACCAAACCAAAGATGAAAAACTAGTACCCGAAAGGAAAATGGTTGATTCATTGCGACGATATTTCACCTTTGTTACATTTCAAAAAATCACTAGAGTAGAAAATAAAGTAGTTGATGCTATGGCTACATTGGCTTCACTTCTTCAGCTAGAACAACATTAGTCCAGATTTGAATTCTTGGTGAAAGAGCTACACTACCCTATCTATGACTCCCAAGAAAGCCAAGTTGTTTGTACCCTTATTGGCCATGAGTCATCCCGCTATGGTGCCATTTACTCATACCTCCATAGTGGCATTATCCCTGAAACCTTCAACCATTCTAAATGAAGAAATTCTAAATGAAGAAACTTAACCCAAAATGCCTCTCACCACACCCTTATCTCTGGTGATCTGTATAGGAGGGGTTTAGATGGGACACTTCTTAGGTGTTTGGAAAAGAATGAGTCCAACCAAGTGTTAGCTAACATTCATGAGGGCATTTGTGGAGGACATTCCAATGCTCTTGCCATGGCCCAAAGGTTTCTTAGGGTGGGGTACTATTGGCCTACCATGCAAACAAATGCAATAGCTTTTGCTAAATCATGCGAAAAGTGTCAGAAACAGGGTAACCTGATGCATGCTCCAGGTAGGGAGCTTATTCCTTCTATTTCTCATTGGCCATTTCAATGTTGGGCCTTTGACCTTGTTGGGAAGATTCATCCCAACTCATTAGGTGGACACAAATTCATTATCACTGCTACTGATTACTTTACCAAATGGGTAGAAGCTATCCCACTTTTTGTTGCCTCAGGCAAGATAGTTTCTCTATTTATTTTGAACCATATCATCTATCGGTATGGAGTGCCTTCTGAAATCATCAATGACAATGGAGGTCAGTTTAAAAACAAGGACCTTAAACATCTCTACAATAAATTCAAGATAAAATAGCATTGGTCCTCCATTTACTTCCTGCAAGGAAATGGACAAGCAGAGGCTTCGAATAAGACCATTCTCAAAATCCTCCATAGAATAGTTTACAAGAATGGTAGAGATTGGCATCTACAAATAAATCTGGCCTTGTGGGCCTATAGAATGAGTATTCATACTCCAACAGGGGCTACTCCTTTTTCCCTCACTTATGGTGCTGAAGTAGTGTCACCTTTAGAGGTGGAGATTCCTTCTCTTATAGTTTCCCTTAAAGGTTTAGTGACAGATGAAGACTACCACTCCATGAGGCTCCAAGAACTAGAACTTCTAGATGAAAAGCATAAAGCATCATTTGATCACATGTGAGTCTACCAGAAGTGTATGTCCAAAGCATTCAACAAGAAGGTTTTCCCTAGAGAATTTCAAGTGGGGGATCTTCTCCTATGAGAAAACCCTAAGAACCAACAACATAGAGAGAAAAAGGGCAAATTCAGACCTAATTGGCTTGGACCATACATCATTACTACTGCTTTTTGGCTAGGTGCTTATTTACTATCTGATCCAGAGGGAGAATAGCTCCCTAATCCTATCAATGTCTTGCACCTCAAGAAGTTCTATCCATGATGCCTATTCTATCTGGGAGCATCATTTGTACATACTTATTGATCTTGAAAAAATCCCAAAAAAAATCATATATGATGCTGAAAAAATTCTAAAAAGCATATAAAGTCCTGAAAAAATACAAACAAATCAAAAAATGTAAAAAATTCAAAAAAATAGAAAAAGTGCCTTGGTGAAAACCTAGAAACAAGCACCTTAGTAGAAAAAATACAAAAAAATTGAAAAAATTGAAAAAATCTCCAAGTGGTGAAAACCTGGAAATAGGTGCTACTTGAGGCCTTTGCACCCATGTTTCTTAGCATCCATCCTCGACACTTAGCCTTTCTCCATCATGCCTTGACCTTGTTGCCTCAGTTTGGAATTGGTCTTTGTCTTTATCTAGGGGGCATAACTGTGTTAGCTTTGGTCTCTAGGATGTGTTGGTCTTTAGGACATCTTGCAAATGGTGTTTTTCAACACCACCTCAACTATGTTTTTCAACACTACCCTAGCATCAAGTGTTTCTCAACACTTATCAGATATCTTACCCGCAGTCTAGCATGATATGGTATTTCTCATTGGCAGATGTGATACTCAAAGTTTGACTCTATGACCTACACACATGCACTTAAACACTTGACTTGCTAAGACTTGTTTGACTTTATTTCTTTGTGTGTTGTCTATGATGATTTCTTTGATGAGTGTTCTCTCCCTAATAGTTTTCAATGATGTCAAGCTAGAAGACTAGGGGCATGAGGGCGTGTTTTATTGCTTTTTTTGCTTATGGGTGTATTTTGTTGGTCTTAACTATCATTAGCATTTATGCTTGTTCCACTTGACATTAGGGTCTACAAGGTATTATCCTTGATTATTTTCACAAGTGAATACTTATAGTCATATTGACTTTCCTTGTGTCTCGATGCAAGTATAATATTGCCATATTAAACTTAGGAAATCTCACTGCACTAGTCATCTTGACTTATATGTCTTTGGTGCCTAGGTGGGATTCCCACATATCTATCTGATATAGATCATATTCAGATTTGCATAGTCATCCTAGTGTGTATTGTATGATCTTGAGATGCTACCAATAACACTTGATGATGATTATTAGATTCTAATAGCTTTGTGACTTTGCAAGTAAACCACTTTTCATCGTAGCTTGCATTTTTAGGTTCATGTTAGTTAGTCTTGCATCTTGCATATGGAGAGAGCTCTCCTTTCATCTTTCACAGACTTGTCAGTCAACTCCACTCACCTTTTTGCTTCTTCTCGATCATGTCTTCTGATCCTTGTCTTTTACATCACATCCTTTTCTATTCCTATCATCACAAGGGATTAATCTTATCATCATGCATATCTGTTCACCTCTTATATGGCATTTTGACTTAATTTTCAAAACAACTCAAAATTTTGCAAAAATTCCACCCCTGGTTAACTTCGATGTCCTAGATCCATTTTTGGGATTGAAATTGAAATCCAAGTTCATCTTGATAGTCAAAATCACATTTCAGAACTTTCCCCTTCTTCTGCGCAGTTGGCTAACCGTTTGAGGCCTGATCCTTCGATCTTTACTGGGCCATCTTCATTTCTTCATCCCCATCTCTTTCAGCCTTCTTGTCTTTCATTCACTTTCATTTGATTCATCTCTTTGAGGTTTGACTTCATTTTTATCCTATATCTTTCTCGGTCAAACCTAGTCAAACTAGGGCATATCTTCACTTTTTGATGGTTATCCTATCATCTTTCACCTTCGATTATGATTTTTAGTGACTTGATCAAGTTTATCAATTTACTGTTTCTCCTCTACCTGATTTCAAATTTCAATTCTGAGGGGGCGGTACCTATCAGCTTCAATCCTTGATTCATCTTATCAATCAGCTTTTCTTGAGATTCTTATCTCTTATTTGAGACTTGATT
Organism: Chamaecyparis obtusa; assembly: GCA_027943335.1. Taxonomy (NCBI): domain Eukaryota; kingdom Viridiplantae; phylum Streptophyta; class Pinopsida; order Cupressales; family Cupressaceae; genus Chamaecyparis; species Chamaecyparis obtusa. The sequence continues at coordinate 249,763 of BSBK01005587.1, read as the reverse complement.
ATCACCTAGCTATATAGGTTTTGGTCTTGTCTTTCAACTTATCTTTGTTAGCTTATGCTTATGCTTGTTCTGATATGTTCCCATCCATCGAACACATATCTGGATTATTTTTTGATCCCAAATCGATCTCACATTAGTCAAAGAGGGGCAAATGTATGCACCCTAAAATGGTCACCTAGACTTTGGGCCCCCATTCAGCAATTTATCAAATCCCTAAATCAATATTTTCAAAAATCAACATTTTTCAATTATATCAATTTCCTTGATCAAATCCTATTTTATCATTTTCAATTATTTTCCATGGGCTAACCATTTTATCCTAAAGTCTTTATTTATTTAAAAGGAATTTCCTCCCCTTTTATTAAATAAAAAAGCCCCCACTTTTCATCTTATCCTAAGTTGCACAAATAAAGCATTATTCTTATTTTATAAAAAGAAGAAAACCACTTTTTGTCTCATATGAACACAAAAGTCAACTCTTATTTTCTCATTTTCTCATTGGAGGATATTTGCACACATGGATTGCTCCTCTTTCAAGCTCTACCCTTGATTAAATCTTTTGCCTCTTAATCTCCATGGTCCATTCCTTTTCAATTCCTTTAAAAGGAGAGCTCTTTTCTCATTCTTAGATCCCAACTTTTTATGCTAATCTTATGCTGCAAGATTTCTTGGAGACTTTGGAGCTTTTGGAGATCATTTTATCATTCTAGTTTCATTTCTTGCATCATAGCTTTCATGGCATCTAGCTTAGTTTCTTTTATGCTCTAGATTAGCTCACATAGCTTAATTAGCAAGGGTTTGTAATAATTTCCTTTCATAGCTTAGCTTGCATCTTCATTCTTAGCATATCTTACATTGCATTGCATTTTCATTGATTCTTGAAGATATTGGCATTCTTGCCCTTGTCTCTTTGAATCTCCCATTGTGTGGTTTACTAGCAAGGTTGCATGCTTCAATAGCTCTAGCTGAGAGCACCATCAACATCCTTGTGACTCCATGCCTAGGGAGCTCTAGGTCGCTTTCTCAAGGTTTCCCATTCATGAATTTCCTTGGAAGTAATGACTTAGAGAAGTGCACTATTTAATGTGTACACTACATACATGTGAGATCTCATGATCTCTCCTTATTAGGGTTTTGATATCACCTTAAATAAATAATTGATCAAGCTTCTAGATTAAGATCAATGATCTAGATTTGTCACTTTTTCCACTTATACATTCCCCTTTTTCTAAGGTGGGGGGCATTATACCATTTTAAAGATATGCGTTAATTTCATGGTACCATGGAGACTAAGGACTAACCAAGATATATACTATTTCAGAATTGGCATTCTCATAAGCAAGCGTGTGTAGTTACTCGACTAAGAATTCATACTACAATGAGTCTTGAGGAATTTCAAGTAAGGATCCGATGGTTTCCATTGTGTCGGTTTCTTTTTTTTGTAGCCTTGGTATTTGCATGAATTGTAGGCTTAGGAAGTGCTCTTTGAATTTGTCCACCAGTTCCTTGTAGGATAGAATCTTATCATCCTTTGTCTGATATTCATCCAAGACTTTCTTGATTATCAGTTATGAATCTCCAAACACTTACAGTTTTGTGATGTTCCACATGATAGTTATTTTGAGGCCTGAGATGAGTGCCTCATATTCTCCAATGTTGTTGGTGCATGGAAATCCCAATTTGAATTATTTGGGGATATAGTCACCTTGGGATATGACAAAGAGGATTCCTCCCCATGATCCATGGGATGTGTAGGAGCCATTAAAGTATAGATTCCATAGGGGTTGTTCTTCAATCATGCATAGATGTTCATCAGAAAATTCCATGATTGGAGGATATGCATATGCCAGGGGTGCTTCAACTAGCTAATTAGAAATGACTTTCCCTTTGATTGTTTTCTGGTCTATGTATTGGATATCAAAATTTCTTAGGAGAATGACCCACTTCACCATTCGGCATGTCAGTGTTGTTCTTGATAGTAGATACTTAAGTGGGTCCCCCTTTGAGATGAGTTTGATGGTGTGGCTAATCATGTAATGCCAAAGATTTTGAGTGGTGAAGACCATTGCAAGGCATGCTTTTTAAATTAGTGAGTAATTGAGCTCATAGCCAACAAGTGTTTGACTGATGTAATAGATGGCTCTTTCTTTATTGTAGTCATCAAGCTGTGCTAATAGCACCCCCAATGTTGTAGTGGTTTTTGAGATGTATAAGATCAGAGGGTGTCCTACAATCAGTGGTATGAGGATGGGAGAGTTATCCAGATATTATTTTAGCTTCTCAAGGCTTCTTTTTTAGATAGGATCCCATTTGAATCTTGTGTCTTTATAGAGTAGATGTGTGAAGGGTTGGCACTTATCTGCCAGCTATGATATGAAATGATGCACTGATTGTAGTTTACCTTGTAGACTTCTGAATTTTGTGATTGTTCTGGGAGGAGGCATTTCTGTTATGGCTTTAACCTTTTTAGGATCAATCTCAATGTCATGTCATGACACAATGAAGCCTAACATCTTTCCAAATGTGACATTGAAGACACACTTCTTTTTATTTAGCTTTAAGACATAATGATGTAGACGATCGAACACATGCTCAAGGATGTCAAGGTGTTCCAACCATGTCTTGGATTTTTCAAGGATATCATCTACATAGTCATCAAGGATCTTATTGATGAAGGGTGCTCCCCTTAATACCACAAACACATAATAGAAACAGAGAAACAAAAGCAAATTGCAAGAACAGGAAATGGGCTTCTTATTATCTCCACAAATGTGGAATTAAAAATTTTAGAATTACAATATGCAAAGCCACATGGGCATTTTCCCTTACAATATTCTATAGGATCGAATTATTACCCAAATCTACACATAACTACTCCCAACTACCTAAGACAACACTACAACCTTCCTTATATAGGCAATTTTCCACCACTTGGGAAGGTTCCAGAATTTTAGCCAATAAGGCCGAGCAAACTTAGAATTATTTTATTTTACAATTTATTACATCAGAGTTGGCACAAAACAACTTTGAAACCCAAATAGAAATTTTGAAGGAAAATCATTTTCTGCCATTTCAAGTGACCCAACTTTTGAAGACCATAAGTCATCACCCATTGACCTGATTGACTATTATGACCCATTTCAAAAAGGGCACGAAGCACTCTACAATGCCTGACTTGCACAAGCTCTAGTCAACCAAATTTTTGACCTCATCCAAGCCCTCTAAAGCCTTCAAAATTGAGTTCAAAGTTTTTGTACCCTGCTACCAATACTAAAATTTTTCAATATCTTCAAACCTAAACCTGATCTGGCAATGAAACTTTACTGGCAGACTAATATAACCAAAATGAACCTCCAATGAAGAAAATAGACCATTTTGAGCATGAATGAAAAACTTACTAAAAATAGTAAATTTCTAGAGATAGAAGCTCTACACAAGATAGCCCTTATTGAAAAGAAACTAGAAATATTTTTTGGTGATGCAATATTTCTCTTACACCTAGGATTCTCCTGCATCATACACCCAGGGTAATTTGAGAAGTGACCCTATCATGACTCAAGTGTGAAGAGGAAAACCAAGACCATTAACCTCCTCCCTTGACAATGATGATGAATCTTCAATAGGTTGTCCTTTCCATTTGACTAGATATTCTTCATATGTCCTGTTCCTTGTGCTTTTAAAAACACAACTATACAGTATATCCTTAATCTCCTTGGTATCTAAACTAGTTGCTGGAATACTCCACTGTGCTTCTATGATCTCATTTTCAACACCCCCTTCATGATACTCTATTAAATTTGAAATGTTAAATACTGGTGAAATATTCAACTTAGTAGGCAATTCTACCTCATAGGCATTTCCTGAATCATGCTTCTTCAATATCTTACATGGCCCAAACTTCTTCATTTTCAACTTATTATATGTACCAACTGGAAATCACTCCTTCCACAAATGAACCATGACTTCATCTCCAACCTGAAATTCCTTATGCCTCATTTTCTCATCTACCTTAGCCTTATATAGCACATTCATCATGGTAATATGCTTCCTCACCTCCTCATGGATGTTCTTCAAATGTTCTACAAAATCCTCAGCTTCATCACTACTTATCTCTCCTTTATCTATCTTCCTCAACTCAGATGCATTTCTTGGATTATTTCCATATACAATCTGGAATGGTGATTTACTAGTGCTCCTTTTGATAGAATTATTGTATGCAAATTTTTCCTATGGTAAAATCAAATCCCATCTTGTTGGCTTATCTCCAACCAAACATCTCAGCAAATATCCCAAACTCCTATTCACCACCTCTATTCGTCCATCAATCTGTGGATGATGTGATGAGCTGAACTTCAAATTTTTCTTCAAATTCTTTCACAATGTATGCCATAACTATCCAACAAACTTAGTGTCTCAATCTGAAACTATGCTCTTTGGAAAACCATGTAGTCTGACTACTTTTCTAAAAAACAATTTTGCTACATGAACAACATCATTAGTCTTCTTGCAAGGAATGAAATGTGCCATCTTTGAAAATCTGTCAACCATCACAAAAATTGAATCATGTCCCCACTAAGTCCTTGGTAAACCAAGAACAAAGTCCATATTGATATCCTTCGAAGGCTTTTCTGGTATAGGTAATGGCTGATACAATCTTGTATTCTGCTTCACTCCTTTTTCCATCTGACATACTCTACAACCCTGTACAAGCTTCTTGACATCTTGTTGCAACTGTGGCCAATAATAGTTCTCACTAACCACAGAAAGGGTTTTATCATGATCAAAATGTCGAGCCAATCCTCTGCTATGCTTTTCCTTGATGAGATTATCCCTCATTGAAATTTTTGGAATGCACAACTGACTCCCTCTGAATAGCATATCATCCTAAATGATGAAATCCAACCACTTCATTCTATCTAGAGTAACAAGTTCCTTACAAGCTTTCCAAGCTTCTCCAAAATCAGGATCTTTTGGATACAAATTCTTGAGTTCCTTGAACCCAACCACCTCAATCTACATCTCCATCAACAATAGTTTCCTTCTACTAAGAGCATCTACAACCCTGTTAGACTTTCCACTCCTATGTTTCAAAACAAATGTATAACTCTGCAAAAACTCAACCCATTTCAAATGCCTTTGATTCAACTTTCCTTGACTATTATAATATTGCAAAGCTTGATGATCAATATACAAAACAAACTCCTTAGGAAGCAGATAGTGTCTCCACTTCATCAATGCTTGAACTATAGCATAAAATTCCTAATCATAAATAGAATATTTTCTCTTGGCATCATTTAACTTCTCACTAAAATAAGCAACAGGTTTACCTTCTTGGCTCATAATAGCTCCTATTGCAGTACCACTAGCATCACAGTCTACTTGAAACACCTTATTAAAATATGGAAGTGCTAAAATAGGTTGTTCTATAACTTTTTATTTCAACAATTTAAAACTCTTATCTGCCTCATTAGTCCACTTGAACTCTTTTTTATCCCCTCTCATTGTTTCAGTCAAGGGTCCACAAATACTGCTAAATTTTTTGATAAACTTTCTATAAAATCTAGCCAAACCATGAAAAGATCTTGCCTCAGTAGCACTCCTTGGAGTAGGCCACTCAAGGATAGCCTGCAATTTCTTTGGGTCCATTTTTAGATCTTTTGCTGAGACTACAAATCCCAAATACACTAACTCCTTCACAAAACTGCACTTCTTCAAATTAATCAACAATTTCTCTTTCCTGAACTTCTCAAACATGATCCGAATATGCATCATATGCTCCTTCAATGTCTTACTAAAGATCAAAATATCATCTAGGTAAACAATGACAAACTCACCCAAAAATTCTTTCAGAACCTCATTCATGAGCCACATGAAAGTGCTAAGTGCATTGGTTATCCCAAAAGGCATGACTAACCACTCATATAGTCCTTCCTTTATCTTGAAAGAAGTCTTCCATTCATCTCCTTCTCTGATCCGAATCTAGTGATATCCACTCTTCATATCTATCTTTGAAAAATACATAGGTCCACTCAAACAATCCATAATATCATCCATTCGTGGCAATGGAAACCTATACTTGATTGTGATCTTCTTTATTGCTCTAAAATTTGTACACATCCTCCATTCTCCATTCTTCTTTGATGCTAATATTGCCAGTACAACACATGGACTCAGGCTTTCCCGAATCAACCCCTTTTATAACAACTCATGTACTTGTTTGTTCAACTCTTCACTTTCTATTGGTGTCATTCTATGTGCTGCCTAATTTGAAAAACTGGCTCTTGGAATTAAATCCATCTAATGACTGATCTTCCTTACTAGTGGTAATCCATCAGGTACATTATTAGATACAATATCACGAAACTTATTCAACAAATCTGCAACTTCTATAGGTACATCTTCTACTTCCTCTTTACCAACTTTAGGAATTAAAGAAAAACACACATGCTCATGCCTCATGCCCTCTAGGAATTTTCTTCCATCCACAAAAGTTATTTTTGCATTACCACATACTTTTTCTTCTATCTCCTTTAATGGCTTTAGCTTATGTCACACTCCATCCTTTGTCAGGGAATAGGTATTCTCACGACCATCATGTATAACATGTCTATCAAACTACCATGGTCTACCCAACAACATATGACATACATCCATAGATATAATATCACATAGTACCTCATCAATGTATCCACCAGTCTTGAATTTCACTAGGCACTATTCACTGACCATGACCTTGTGGTCATCCTATACCTAGGCAATCCGATATGGATGTGGGTGTTTCTGTCTCTTGAGCTTCAACTTCATGACCATCTCTTCTGACACCAAATTGCTAGTGCTTCCACTATCAATAATCACATCACAACACTTACCCTCACATTTGCACCTGGTGCAAAACAAGCTCCTCCTTTGCTCAGGTTTATTTTCACCACTTAGCAGGACTCTTTCATTAATTAGCATTTCTCCTCTTTCAGCGTCTTCAAAATGTGATGATCTGGCATCTTCATCTCCATGCAACTCTAGCCTGGCCTTCAATTCTCCTATATATCCTTCCTTGGCGTTGAGGACATTCAAATGCCCTATGCCCTTATTCTCCACAATGAAAACATGTTCCATGGAAGCCTCCTCTTCCTAAACCTTGTCCTCTTCCTCTTCCTCTCTGATCTCTATTATTCTGATAATGGAAATGATTGGAATTGTTTCCTCTCTAATTTTAACTTCTATTGGCCTCATCCTTCTTTTTTGGATCTTCATTCCAGCCTCCATATGATCATCCACCAGATCTTCCACTATGACCTCTTCCATTTTGTCTATTCTCAAACTTCTTGTTCAAATTTTCCTCTACTTTTAGGGAAAATTGGTATGCCTCTTCAATACTATTCATTCAAACTAGATTCAACTCCTCCTAAATGCTTGGCCTCAACCCATTAAGATAATTGGAAACTTTCTCCTTATCAGCTTCCGCATGGCCTATTCTGATGAGGATTTGATAGAACTCCTCTTTTTACTCCTAAACAGATCTTCTTGCTTGCTTCAAACTTTGCATTTTCTTCGGTAGGTCAAGCTCATAATCAACAAGAATGAACTATTGCTTCAATTTGTCCACCATTCGATCCCATCTTGTGATTTTTTCCTTTCCTCTTCTATTTCTCTCCAATTGAATCTCTCGCCACCAAATCTTTGCATGAACCTTCAATCTGGCCTTCACAAACTTGACCCTATCAGGATCCTCAATATCTTCATACTTGAAATATTCTTCACATTCATTGATCCAGTCGATCAATTCCTCTGGGTTAAGATTTCCTAAAAAATGTATGAACCTCAATCTTAGGTCTTTTCCCGATCTTGGAAATGGCTTGGAAAAGTCTTTCTTCTTCCTAATTCACAATTTTGACTTCTCCTTCAGAATTTCCTTCTTCGGCTTCATCCTCTCTTTCATCTCTGACATTAAGATTCATTCCTCTATGAATCTCTTCTTGCAATGCTTGCACTTGTCTCTAGAGTGCTCTAACCTCAGGTGTTACACCACCAGCTCTTCCCCCATGTTCCCTTCATGGAGGTATTTTTGTACTGCTCACTGGAACCCTAACCACGGTCCTGGTGCAAACTGCCTCACAGTCAGTGATCTATTTACACACTTAGGAACTCCCACTCTAATACCACTTGATGAAGCGTGCTCCCCTTAATACCAAAAACACATAACAGAAACAAAGAAACAACAACAAATTGCAAGAATAGAAAATGGGATTCTTATTATCTCCACAAATGTGGAATTACAAATTTTAAAATTACAATATGCAAAGACACATGGGCATTTTCCCTTACAATATTCTATAGGATTGAATTATTACCTAGATCTACCCAGAACTACTCCCAACTACCTAAGACAACACTACAACCTTCCTTATATAGGCAATTTTCCACTGCCTAGGAAGGTTCCAGAATTTTAGCCAATAAGGCTGACCAAACTTAGAATTATTTTATTTTACAATTTATTACACTAGAGTTGGCACAAAACAACTTTGAAACCCAAAATTTTTTTTGAAGGAAAATCATTTTTTGCCATTTCAGGTAACCCAACTTTCAGAGACCATAAGTCATCACCCATTGACCCAATTGACTATTATGGCCCCATTTCGGAAAGGACACAAAGCGCTCTACAATGCCTAACTTGTGCAAGCTCCAATATACCAAAGTTTTGACCTCATTCGGGACCTCTAAAGCCTTCAAAACTGAGTTTAAAGTTTCTGTACCCTATTGCCAATACCGAAAATTTTCAATATCTTCAAACCTAAACCTGATTTGGCAATGAAACTTTACTGGAAGGCTGATATAACCAAAATGAACCTCCAGGGAAGAAAATAGACCATTCTGAGCATGAATGAAAAACTTACTAAAAATAGTAAATTTCCAAAAATAGAAGCTCTGCACAAGATAGCCCTTATTGAAAAGAAACCAAAAATATTTTTGGGTGCTGCAAGATTTCTCTTACACCCAGGATGCTCTTGCATCACTTATGTATCATATCATGGAAGATGGTTGTCATTCCTCGCTAATAGGCGGCCCCTGTATTCTTTTTCCCAAATGGCATCATATTGTAGTAGAAGGTACCCCACGATGTGGTGAACCTTATTTTGTGTTGATATTCTTTTGCTATCTTGATCTGATTATACCCTGAGAAGCCATCCATGAGTGAAAACATCTTATAGACTGTTGTGAGATCAATGATCATATCAATGTTTGGCAAGGGGAAATCATCCTTCAGACATGCTTTGTTGAAGTCCCTAAATTCATTTCATATTCGTATCTCTCCTCAAGGCTTAGTGACAGGAACCATGTTTGAGATCCAATCTGAATAGTCTATGGCTCTAATGATATTTTCTTGTAGGAGCTTCTCTTTTTCTACCTTTACCAGTAGGGATACTTTTGGATGCATCTTTTCAAGATTTTTCTTAACTGATTTTGCATTAGGATCTACTGTGAGATGATTGACAACAAGATTTGGATCAATCCCAAGCATGTGTACATATGACCAAGCAAAATTGACTGTAGCTTCTTGGAGAAGCACTGTGAAATTTGGTTCTTCAGCTTTGGTCAGGGTTATTACAAAAAATGTAATCCTTGGGAATTCTTTTGTTCCTAAATTGACTAGCTTTTTTTCTTCGATGATGATGGATGAATTCTTTGGTCTATAATCCTAGATGGGGGGAAGAGGCAAGTCCTCATCTTCTAGCACCTCAAAGAGGTTTTCACTAGAAGATACGCCCTTTATTTTTTCTTTTTTAGAGTTAGAATGTGCCCTAGAGGGATTTTCAAAAATGCACTCATTCTTTTATTTTTTATTTTTTATTTTGAAGCTAAAGACTTCCTCTTCCCCAAAGTATCCCTTAGGGTCAAGCTTGCAGACATAAGTTGATTCATGTCCTTGATCTGAGTGCTAGCTTGATGCTCTCATGAATCATAGGAGTGCTTTTGTGCTTTGGAACTCATCAATATGTGTTACACTTTGTTGATCCCAATCTATGAGTTTGGGATGGATGAGGGCAAGTTCAATGAAATTAATGGCGTGTTGATGGAGGAAAACATTTCCCAGGAGGTTGTAATTGTCGAAGACATCATCATAGGATTTATTTTCTTCCTCTTCAAGGATGTCTTTGATTTCTACAATGTTTTCCTGGATATTCAATAGGGTGACATTGGGAGAATTAGTGCCCCCAGTTGTGGTATTAGGTCCTTGTATGCATATGCGAGGGGTGTTAAAGCCAAGGCCTCAATGTTTTGGATTTTGTGAGGCTTGCATTGGATCTTTGCTTCCGCCTTCTTTTAGTCATAGACCACCACCTCGATAATTCCATTTCTTTGTGGCATATTTGTGCGATGAAGGATATTTATCCTTAAAGTAACCAAGGATCTCAGTGTTAAGAGGTGGGGGGTCTTTGTATATCTACCTATTGATGTCAGGGTCCATCTCTTGACTGTTTATGATTCCCTGGGAGATAAATGTTAATAGCCCTTACTACTTGATTTTAGGATCTACTAGAGTAGGCTTGCTTTGGTGACTAGGATGCCCTTGTTTATATGGATCAAGTGGTAGGTCCCCTACTATGAATGCATCATTTAGGTTGTACTCACCACACCCTGGTTATTGATCTTGATGGAAGAAAGGGTAGAGGCTAGGATTGTTTCTAGATAGCTATGGGATTGGGATGAGCTAGCAACAGAAGTTCCAATGTCGATTCCAGGACAATGGGTGTAGTGGGGGAATGATGCTTCCAATGCATGGTAGGATGTGAAGGGTTGGGGATCTACATGGATGTTGATTTTAGTGCCTTGATGTAGAAATATGAGGCACTGGTGATAGGTGGATGGAATGTATTTCATGGAATGAATCCATCGTTAGTCAAGGAGGATGTTATATGGAAGGTCTAGATCAATAACATCCCACATGGTGTCTTGAATTGTAGGGCCCATCTTGCTTGGAAAAATAATGGTACCTTCTTAGGTACACTCCAAGTTATCATAGGCTTTGATAGTGATGACATCATGTGATATGTGGGCCTCTGTGAACCCCACTTGCTAGTTGAACTTCAAAGTGCACAAATTTAGGTTTGAGCCATTATCTATCATGACCCTTTTGATGGAAAAGTCTCAGATCATGAAGGTGATGCAAAGAGGGAGATTGTGGTTAAGCTCGACGGTGTTGGAAATATAGATGCAATAACTGAGAGGGGGGGTGAATCAGTTAACCACAATAATATTACCATTGATCCCTTAAATATCTTAACAAATTATTTACTGTGCCACTTAGTAAATATACAGAGAAATGCTAAAACTTGATTCTTGAAGTGTGTAATAATTAAACTATTCTTAAGCATTCATCACTGATTAACTTACATGAATAAAGAAAATAACATGAACACAAGAGACATCAGATTTACCGTGGAAACCCAATATGGGAAAAACCACCAATGTAACTAGTTACTATTTTTCACTCTTCTGAAGTGATGCCCGGTTAGAAGCCAACCCGATAAAAGGTTACAAAACACATTGTTAGGTGTGACCTTGTTAGAGGATTTAATCACCCTACTAGGAGTGGCCTTGTAAGAGGTCTTGAAACAATTCAATAAAACTGTCACCTTGTTAGAGGATTTACAAAATGGTTGTTAAACCAACTCAGTTAAGAGATTTAGATATCACTGCTACAATTGTAAGAGAGTAACAATGAAATGACCTACAACTAGATTGCTGAATATAGATCTCTATTCTACTTCACTAGATCCTTACTGATCAAATAAATCTTTTCTGCTCCTCAAGGATATCTAACCATCCTTCAAAATTTGCACATACCTTTCTTCAAAATGATTTCTACACGCTGTATGTTTTATTCACCACTTGACCTTCTATATATATGCCATTCTAATTAACATTTAGATTTTCCAGTCAATACAAATAATTATTATAACAGTCAGCTTAGATAAACAAACTGTAATAACAAAATCCTTTGAAAGGCCGACCATGCTTGGTAAACATTAATCTTGAAAAGATTTCCTTTAGTGACCGAGTGAACTCGGTAACCAAAATGAATTCTTCAACATCCTTCGGAGACCAAGAGAGCTCGGTAACCACTACTTTTCCTTTGATAACTGAGGAGGCTCAGTTAACACTATTACCCTGTCAAGTTTCCTTTAGACACCCAAGGGAACTCGGTAGACACTAAAAACCGCTTAGCTGACTGATTGAACTTGGTAGACACTGAGAATCACTTAGCTGACCGACTGAACTCAGTAGACACTGAGAATGATAAATGATATGACATTTGTGTGACATCAAAGACAACACATAGCTAATCAAAAAATGTCCTTAAGACAATTGTATCCAACAATCTCCCTCTTTGGCATTGATGGCAACACAACATGTCATAGCACAATGAAATTTCACAGAGAAACTTAGAGTAAGAAACATATCCTTAGCTTCATTCTGATTCCCATCATCTTCAAACTTATTTCTCTAACTGAGAACTCTCCCTCTTAACTTTTCAAATTATTCTTCTTAGAAATTTCTTGAAATGATAGAAAACTCTCCCTCTTTGACAACACATGCCAAAGACAACTTACACAATTTTGGTAAATATCAATGTACCTTATGTACTGATTCATATGCAATGATTCCCTGACTATGCTACATCAACTGATTGATCTTCAACATGTTCTTGTTGATGCATCACTAAAAATTTATTTAGTGAACCTCGGACAGGGGAGTGACCCCTAACTTGCCTCTAAGATACAAGAATGCATCTTTAGGTAGTGGCTTGGTGAAGATATCTGCAATTTGTTCTTTTGTATGAATATATTCCAATCTAATTTCCTTGTCCTATACCAATTCTCTGACAAAGTGATATTTTATTGCAATGTGCTTGGTTTTGGAATGCATTACTAGATTCTTTGAAATATTTATTGCACTTGTATTATCACAAAACATAACAACTGGTTCTCTGATCTCAACCTTCATACCTTCCAAAAGCTGTTTAAACCATACAATATTAGAGTAGTTTACTATTGCAACAACATATTCTGCTTCTGTTGTGGATTGGGATGTGTTGTTTTTCTTTTTACTAGTCCAAGATACTAACCTCTTGCCAAGAAACAATGCTCCACCACTTGTACTCTTTCTGTCATCAATGTTTCCAACCCAATCAGCATCAGTAAACACTTTTAAATCCAGATTGCCTCCAAATTTATACCACAAGCCATAATCTTCAGTTCCCCTTAAATACCTCAAGATTCTTTTGATTGCCATCATGTGATTTTCTTTGGGTTTAGCCGAGAATCTTGCCACTATACCAACTGCTAAGGCAATATCAGGCCTTGTGTGTACTAAATATTGTAATTTTCCAATCATTGATCTGTATAAGGTTTGATCTACTTCTTTTGAATCATCATCTTTGGTAAGCTTCAATCTAGTACACATGGGTGTACCAACTAGTTTTGAGTCTTCCATACCAAATTTCTTAAGTATTTCCCTGATATATTTAGACTGAGTAATGTAGATACCATTTTTGTTCTGCTGAATCTGAAGTCCAACAAAAAATTTTATCTGACCAAACATAGACATTTCAAATTCTTTGTTCATATGCTCTGAAAATTCTTTGCACTGATCATCATTTCCTGTAAACACAATATCATCGACAAATATTTCTGCCAAAATAATTTTGTTATCTGATCCTTCTTTGATGTATAAATTACTGTTGTCATTAGCTCTTTTGAAATCAATCTGAGTAAGATAGTTATGTAATCTTTCATACCATGCTCTAGGAGCTTGTTTCAGACCATACAATGCTTTGTGTAATTTACAGACCATATCCCTTTTGTCTAGATCAATAAAACCTTCAGGTTGCTCAATGTAGACTTCTTCCTCAAGAATACCATTGAGAAATGCAAATTTTATATCCATCTGATATACCTTAAATCCTTTATGTACTGCATATGCAAGTAAAGTCCTCACACCTTCTAATCTTGCAATAGGAGAAAAATTCTCTCCATAATCTATTCCTTCTTCTTGAGAATATCCTTTACATACCAATCTTGCTTTGTTTCTTGATACTTGACCATCTTCATTCAACTTATTTCTGAATACCCATTTTGTCCCAATTACATTTTTATCTTTAGGCCTAGGTACAAGAGTCCATGTCTTATTTTTCTCTATTTTCTCTATTTCTTCATTCATAGCCTTAATCCAACTTTTATTTTCCAATGCATCTTTGACATTTTTAGGTTCAAAATCAGAAAATAAACATGTACCTTTTAGTTTACTTCTTGTCATAGTACCATCTGATTTGTTTCCAATAATCTGATCTGGTTTATGATGCTTTCTAACATACTTGGCCAATACAGGTTCCTTGCTTCCTAAATGAGTTACATTTTCATCTTCTTCATCTTTAGGTTCAGGTTGCTCGGGCTCGGTAGATACTTTCTCGGTAGCTTCAGACTGAGACTCGTTACTTTGTGACTCATTTTGAACTTCTTCTTGTGACTCAGTTATTGTACTGGGCTCGGTAGATGTAGTTTCCTTATTGACAGATTTGTCTGGCAGTGTATCAGGTTCATTGTAAACAAATTTTCTGTAATCCTCTGGTTCCTTTTTGCTCTCTTCTTCAGTCTTTTCTGCAAACTCATCAATTCTCACATGTGCACTTTCTATGATTTTGTGAGTAGACAAATTTAGACATCTATATGCCTTGCTTTTGCAAGAATATCCCAAAAATATTCCTTCATCACTTTTTACATCAAATTTTCCTTTTCTAGATTCTTTTAAGATATAACATTTACTACCAAATACTTTTAGGTAACTTACATTTGGTTTGTAGTCATACCATAGCTCATACGAAGTCTTGAATGTATCTTTTCTTAGTTGTACTCGGTTCAAGGTATGAACTGCAGTGCTGATAACTTCCTTCCAATATTTCATAGCAATGTTCTTTTCAATCATTAGAGTCCTTGCACAGTCCATGATAGATTTGTTCCTTCTTTCAACTATTCCATTCTGCTCAGGAGTTCTCAGGGCTGATACCTGTCTTTTGATTCCTCTTTCAATGCAGAAATTATTGAATTCATGGGAGATGAATTCACCACCTTTGTCTGATCTCAAGCATTTTATTCTTTTTCTTGTTTCCTTTTCTACTCTTGCTAAATACCATTTGAACTTCTCAAATGCTTCTGACTTTTCTCTTAAATACATAACAGTCATCATTCTAGAGTAGTCATCAACAAAGAGAATAAAAAAAATTTCTCTGGTATAGCTCTCAATTCCAATAGGTCCACATAAATCAGTATGCACAATTTCCAAAATATCTTCAGACTGATAGTTTTTACTTTTAAAACTAGACTTTCCCATTTTACCAATTTGACAATTCTTGCATAGACCAACATCAAGTTTCTTCAAAGTAGGAATACCTCTTACTTTCTTGAATTTGCTTATTTTCATCATGTTGTCAAAATTTACATGACATAAGCTTTTGTGCCATAACCAAATTTCTTCAATTTGAGCAATAAAACATGAGTAATCACCAAGATCTAGATAAAATAGGTTACCTTTGGTTTGTTTTCCTGATCCTATCAGTTTTCCTTTGTCATCCAGCAGTTTTGTTTTGCCATTCATGAATTCAACTTTGAATCCAATGTTAATTAGTTGTGCTACACTTAGAAGATTATGCTTTAGTCCTTCAACCCAATATGCATTATCACATATAAGTTCTTTGGTTAATGAAATTCATCCCTTTCCTTTTATACAACAAGGTTCATTGTTTCCAAACCTTACATTACCACCATCAAAGTTTTCAAAGTGTTAAAACTTAGTCTTGTCACCAGTCATATGATGTGAACATCCACTGTCTATAATCCATGTATCATTATTGCTTATATGAGAGATAAGTGCCATCTCATCTTCATCATTATCAGATTCATCTTTTACAGCAATGAAAACAATTTCTTCTTCACTATCATCCGAATCTTTAGCTAAAAAACATGTTTTCTTACCTTTATCCTTGAATGATTTGAAATTTTTCTTGCCATTGTACTTGTAACTTTTCTTCTCATCTTTTCTTTGCTTGTTTGGACACCTAGCTACAATATGACCAATTTCTTCACATGAAAAATAGATTAAGGGAGTTTTACCTTTGTATTTTCCTCTGCCTCTTGAATACTTCTTTGCAAGTAATGCTTCAATAACTTCAAGATAGCTATCAGAACTTTCCTCTGATTCTTCTTCACTTTTTGATTGGATTTTCTTCCCTTTCTTGAGTGAAAGTTTGGCCTCAAAAGCTGATTCAATATTTTTAGAGGTTGGAACATAGTTGTCATAGTTATCCAGTTCAAAGGCTGTCAATCTTTCAACTAAGGCATCCAAAGTTATATTGTGATTTTCTTCACATCTTCTTTCTTGAATAGCAGAAACTCTTATTGCATAAATAGGAAGTAATGTTCTAAGAACCTTACTTATAACAGTTTCATCATCAATTTTTCCTCCAGAAGCTCTGATTTCACTAACACTTGTCTTGATCCTTTCAACATATTTTGCAATGTTTTCTTCTTCTCTCATTTTCATCTGATCAAACTGTCCTCTTAGGCTCTCTGCTTTGGCTCTCTTCACATTGTCATCACCACCATAAATTTTCTTCAGCTTGTTCCACATTTCATGAGCAGTTGTGCAGTCTTTGATTTCATCAAATTCTTCATAGCTAAGAGCTGATGCAATGTCTATCATCATAGTGTTATGGTTCTTCTTCTTTGCAATGTCTTCAACAGTTAATGTGCCAGTAGGAACTGTATATTCTTGATCAATATATTTGCATCCTGAATCACCAATGGAAGCCAGATGTAGTCTCATGAGACCTTGCCATGCTAAAAAGTTATTTCTGTTAAGCCTTGGAATTTCTCTTTTGTAAGACATCCTGATCTTTAGCTTAGGTCCTTGAAACCCTTCCTGCAAGCACCAAAAGCTCTGATACCAATTGTTGGAAATATAGATGCAGTAACTAAGAGGGGGGGTGAATTAGTTAACCACAATAATATTAACACTGATCCCTTAAATATCTTAACAAATTATTTACTGTGCCACTCAGTAAATATACAGAGAAATGCTAAAACTTGATTCTTGAAGTGTGTAATAATTAAACTGTTCTTAAGCATTCATCACTGATTAACTTACATGAATAAAGAAAATAACATGAACACAAGAGACACCAGATTTACCGTGGAAACCCACTATGGGAAAAACCACCAATGTAACTAGTTATTGTTTTTCACTCTTTTGAAGTGATGCCCAGTTAGAAGCCAACCCGGTAAAAGGTTACAAAACACACTGTTAGGTGTGACCTTGTTAGAGGATTTAATCACCCTGCTAGGAGTGGCCTTGTAAGAGGTCTTGAAACAATTCAATAGAACTGTCACCTTGTTAGAGGATTTAGAAAATGGTTGTTAAACCAACTTGGTTAAGAGATTTAGATATCACTGCTACAATTGTAAGAGAGTAACAATGAAATGACCTGCAACTGAATTGCTGAATATAGATCTCTGTTCTGCTTCACTAGATCCTTACTGATCAAATAAATCTTTGCTGCTCCTCAAGGATATCTAACCATCCTTCAAAATTCGCACATACCTTTCTTCAAAATGATTTTTGCATGCTGTATGTTTTATTCACCACTTGAACTTCTATATATATGCCATTCTAATTAACATTTAGATTGTCAAGTTGGCACAAATAATTATTATAACAGTCAGCTTAGATAAATAAAATGTAATAACAAAATCCTTTGAAAGGCTGACCATGCTCGGTAAACATTAATCCTGAAAAGATTTCCTTCAGTGACCGAGTGAACTCAATAACCACAGCGAATTCTGCAACATCCTTCGGAGACCAAGAGAGCTCGGTAACCACTACTTTTCCTTTGATAACCGAGGAGGCTCAGTTAACACTGTTACCCTATCAAGTTTCCTTTAGACACCCGAGGGAACTCGGTAGACACTAAAAACCACTTAGCTGATCGACTGAACTTGGTAGACACTGAGAACCGCTTAGCTGACCGACTGAACTCGGTAGACACTGAGAATGATAAATGATATGACATTTGTGTGACATCAAAGACAACACATAGCTAATCCAACAATGTCCTTCAGACAATTGTATCCAACACGACAGATGGTATGTCAAAATGCTTGAAGGAAAGAGCACAAGATGATGATAGGTTCCCCACGAGGTTCCCAAATTGGATAGTATTAATGTTTGTGGGAACATGTCCTTGGAGGGATCAGTTGAGGATCTCTTGATGGATGGGTGAGGTGCAGAGAGGGTCAAGGAAGGATATTTGGGAAGGTGTGTTCCCAAGGTCTTCTAGAAGGTTTTACTGTTCATTATGGGCAGGCATTGGATTAGCACTGGTGATGGATATCTAGCCTCTACGTGTGGTGGTTGCACATTGAATATCTTCTCCCTTAACATGGATGACATTGACAGTGGGTTTGACTTGGGACATGCATCCAAAAAACTTGTCGTAGTTGATGTGGGTAGTACTATAGTCTTTTATGTCAGCATGGTCTCCCTATTTTCCTTTGCCTAGATTCTAGGGTGGAGGATTGGTATTGACTTTGTTCATCCCAGTGTTTTGTTGAGGGAACACATTCTGATAGTTTTGTATATTGGCATTAGGTGAAGGTTGGGCTAGTGTGTCTACTTGGATCTCCTTTTTGTCAATGAGATCTTGGATATAGTGCTTTAATTTCATGCACTTGATGGTAGTGTGTCCTTTAACATGGTGATAGTCATAGCATTCATTTTATTTGTACCATGTTGGATTAGGAGTTGCATCATCAAATACCTAAGTTGGAGGATAGGTAATCAGGTTGGCTTTAGCTATTCGATGGAAAATCACATCCAATGGTTCACCAAGAGGGGTGAAAGTACATTATTGAGTGTTCTAGACTTGAGGCTTATTTTGTGCTGAGGTAATTGATATGGCATTAGCTTGATTTTCTTGGTTTTCTTGATTTACTTGATGTTGATAATGTTGCATAGGTTGTTGGCTGATTGGTGTTTATTTTTGTTTATATACAGGAGTAGGTGTAGAACCAGCCACAATAATTTGGACATGCTTAGTGTCTTTGGCTCCATCTGTGATGGCATTTTTGTTCTTGTTCTAGTAGCAAGGATTTTCATTACTAGTTTTTATATGTGAATCATCTTTGTAATTCCAGATGGTGCCTTCATCTAAGAGGCCTCTTTTGATGTCTATCCCTTTTCCTTTGATGTCTTGGTAGGTTTGGATGCAATTCATCCTCATGAAATGGGATAGTTTAGGATGGAGGTTATTGATGAAGATCTTGGTGAGATGTTTCTCTGGTGGTTGATATGATAACCTCATGGTGAGGTTCTACCGTCGTTGCAAGTAATCAACCAGGCTCTCACCTCCCTTCTATTTTTGAATTGCAGAGGTCTAATAAGGATATCTCATTCTCATTATTATGGGTGTATTGGGTGACAAACTTCTCAGAGAGTTCTACAAATGTTGTGATCATCCCATGAGGTATCTTGTAAAACCACTTGATAGAAGTCCCTCCCAAGCTCTTGGGGAAGAGGTGCATGAGGAAGTTGTCATTGTAGGCTACCTCTTGACAATCCATGTAAAATTCTTTAACATGGCTAACTAGATCTCCTTTCCCTCGATATTTTTCAAACTTAGGAGTCTTGAAGTGTTTAGGAAAGGGGATGGTTGTGATATATCTATCAAATGGATAGGAACATACCTCCTTGAATTTGAAAGCCTTTCTTTTTGTTCTGGCTCTAAGCTCCTTGAGAGCATTTGTCATTTCTTCCCATTCTATGTTGATAGGCATTGGAGTAGGTACTCCCATTCGGAAATGGTCTGATGATGCTGGTGAACATGGATGGTTTTGTGGAGGATATTATTGGATAGGATAGGGGAATTTCCTGACAAGGTAAGTGGATTGGAATGGATTCTGGGGTGATGACTACTAGAGAGGATATTTTTGCTGAGGTGCGGGGGTTTATTATTGCACAGGATATGGATTTCTTATTGCTTCTATGAGATGATGGGATGTTGATTATTTTACACTGGGAAGTATTGTTATTATGGAGGAGGTTGGTGGAATGGGGTAGCTTGCTGATAGGATGTGCCTTGATGCACTTGGCTTTTGGATTAGTTGATGTAAGCAGGATGCATTCATGCATTGCTGAGTGGTGGAGTGACTATTTGGAAGCTAGTGGTAGGAGGTGGTTGCACAAGGTAGCTGGCAAGATGGGTTGAGCTCTGTTGTTGTAGTGGCAGTGTGTCTTGAGATGTGTCAGGTGGTATAGATATATAGTTGGTATATGAGCAAAATGATGTAGTTGGCGGAGGTTGTGATGATTATTTTTGTGCCATATGAGAGAAATCTTCTTGTGGATTTATGGGAACAGATATGTATGATTGGGTTTGTATTCCCAGGGCATGCATTTGTACTTGGGTGAGGCCCTAAGAAGAGTCTATTCGTGTTGCAAGTTTTGATGTGTTGGATGTTGGGAATGCAGATGTGATAGGAGGATTTTGGGATGTAGATGGTGGGTTTTGGGATCCCATAAAGGGCATTCCTATTGTGAAAGTATCTTTTTGTGCTTGTGTGTTGGTGATGAAATGTGGAGGAGGGATGCATGTAGACACTTGTTGATTGATGGGTGGAATGAATGTTTGAGTGAAATATTTATGAGAAGTGGGAGGAGGAACTTGTGTTTCCCCCTGGAAAGATGGCTTTGATGTGGCACCTTGCTGAGTGAAGGAGCGAAATGGTTGTGTTGCCCCCAGAAAAGATGGTGTTGATGAGGATGCTTGGGTCATGAAAGGTGGAGGTATTGCTTGTGTTGTGGTTTGTGTGGGAGGTGGAGGTTGAGTTTGTGTGAAGCTTTGTGCCTGAGTGGCAACTTGAGATGTTATAGATAATGGTGGTGTGCCCATGACTAAAAAGGGAGTGGATTGTGTTGTTGTCTACACTATGGGATTTGTGGAACTGGTTTGTAGGATATCGGGGATAAGAGAGGCTACCTGAGATATTTTCAAGTTGGGTTCATGGATTTGTTGGATGATGGGAGAATAGGCATCAACTAGGATATGGATGGGTTTTGTGGGGTTGAACAGTTTGAGATGTGATGGAATGGAAGTACCCTCTTGTGCATAGTTTTCCAATATATCCTGACAATTCTGGTTGATGATTGCACTCACCATTTGTGCATGACCTAGATGGTTCATAAATGCTTCCATGGAGAATGAAGTAGGTGTTTTAGTTGGATCTTCCCATATGTTCCTGACCTATGGGGGCTTTATATTGTAGGTCACCATCGTGTTGTTAGGATCATTTGGATCAAGTGAACTAGTGGCTAAGTTGTGATCCATATTATTTCTCTTCCTGGCTCGTGTCTTAGAAGACATGAAATGAAGATCTAAGGATGAATATACTATGATGGATGGATGCAAAATGATTCTAAGGAAACTTAAGGATGGTGGGTAGGATTAGCTTATGAAAACCTAAGGATAAAATGCAAGCATTTGGAGGATTCTGGATGAGCTAAGGATGTTTGGATGTTGATCTGGATTAGGATAATGAGGATGGTGGAGGATTACTAAGTGTTGAAAATGAGTTGTTGTTTCCTGGTATAGGATGAAATAGGATAGGATTGTCAACCTAAGATAGACTGATGATCTTCAGAAGATGGGATCCTTTCTAGTGTATGCCAATCTCTTTCTCAAGATGATGAGGCATACAAAGATAAGTACAAGATTCCTTAGATAATGCTTAGTCAAAGGGTAGTGCTAAGATGTTTCTAATTTAGGATGAGGATTGGGAAACTCAAAGGATGTGACACTAAGTGGATGGTTTTGATAACTGGATTTGGTTCAAGGATTTTGACTTGGATTGAGGATTATGGATTGAGTATTTGGATTAAGGATGCTGGAGGATGACAAAAATGATGTTACTCTAGAGGATGAGCTAAATGTAGCTAAAAGGATGATCTACGATGCAATCTAGGAGGATGATCTATAATGTGAGGATATGATTACAAGGATGATTTAGGATGTGAGGATGCAATGATGTCGAGATAGTATGTAAGATTTTGAAAGAGATGGATATGTGATAGGCCAAACTACTCTTCACTTTCTAGGTTGACAAATGGGCAATTGACCTGAAACAAGGTTGCAAATTGTTTGATTCATGCATTATACCCCACATTGTCTAGTTTCTCTTGATGCTTGTTCTCCTTTTGGATTGTGTTTAGGAAAGATTGATGGTCTTTGAGGTCTCTTTCTGCAACTTTATTCTCCTGATAGACATGAGAGTTTGGAAATTTTTCTTTCTTGTGCTTATTTAAATTGGACATAGCTTTGAAAAGATGACATTTCAATTTGGATTTTGAACAATGTCTCTTGGTAACTAATTTTAAGAACACTTATTGGTTTCAAGGATGTTTTGGATAACTCTGATCATTTTTTTGGCTTTCAATTTTGATTTTCTCGAATGGAAAATGATAAAAAGACTCAAAAGATAATGACCAAGTGTTCTGAAGACAATCCCAATAAAGGATAAGGAAACTAAAAAACATAAGCAATCTTACCCTAAATAATTTGGTTGTGACTAAAAAACCTTTGTTCATAGACTTAGGCACACATCCAAGAGCTAATTAGAATATGACTATCACCAACCACATAATGGCTCTAGTCATGATATTGTATTATCCAGTTCCAAGCACTCAAGGATGGCACAATATGATGAGTGTCTTAGGGAGATTACTATTCTCCTTGCACAAATATTAGAAAGCCTTTGGGGGTAGATCAGGAAGCTTCTAATTAATAGGTGTCTAATAAGGTCTGTGGCATCGTCCCAATCGGTTTGTATGTGTGTGACTAACTTAAGAGCCTAGTTGACCATGCCAAAATAGTAGGGATATTCACCTACCTCAGGCTACCATCAACACACATCACCTGAGCTTGAGGGGAAGAAGTGAGAGTTTTCTCAATGCTTTATTTCTATATAGATCAGGGAAATGCCAATTTGAGGTTATTCTCCAAAGAGGAAGCTCTTTTCTCTCTAGGAAGGCCTCGCTAGAAGTAAAACAATTTTGAACTTGTCCTAGCTCACTTGTTTTACATCACTTAGATTTTAAATGGGATTTGCAAAATTTTGTAAACTCCTAACAACACATCATGAAGAGTACATTTCCAAATTGATCTTAAGTATTCTATGCTATTGACTCTCAAGAACACATGTTTAGGATACAATGTTCATTTCCTTTGAATCAAAAAATATTTTAAAAGATTGCAAGTTTTTTTCATTTTGAGCACTCAAGATTGAGTTTTTTAATTCTTTTTAGAGCCCAAAATGAAGTTTTGATTGAGATTGCTTCCAATTTTACTAGTGCACTCAAGATTGAATTTGTTTTAGAACTCAAAAAAAATAGCTTAACTTTGATTGGTTCATTCCATTTGGCATTCAAGATTTTGGATTTGCATTCAATTTTGAGTCAAAAGAAGTTTGAGTTTTTCTTTAGATTATTCTTTCCCTTAGTCACTCAAAATTGAGATTTTAGGGTTTCCCTTTTAGGATAGAAAGAAGATTTGCATATTTATGTTTTTTGAGAGATTTCAAGCTTTTGAGATTCATTTTAGGACCCAAAGTAAGTGTGATATTTTCTTTTTAATTCCAATTATGCATTCAAAATGTTATTTAGGGTTCATTTTAAGATGAAAGTTTTGAAGTGTTCCTAGATTTCTTTTAGGATTGCATGAACACTTTGAACACTCAAGATTGTTAGATGGAGTTCATTTTAGACCCAAAGCAAAGAGTGAAAATGTAAATGTTCATTTTAGGATTAGTTAGGAATGATTATACAAGTAAATGCTTTAATTATAAAACCAAATAGTAGTCTTTTATTGATTCTTGACATAATCCATAATATTTTGTAACTCTTGATATATTAATTATATGAACTAATAGTTTAACTTTAGTGCAATTTATTAACATAATCCATAATATTATGTAGCCTTGAATATTTATGTTCAAAGAAATCTGCATTTGGAAAACATAGAAATAAAAGGTAGTGTTCCTCCAAGTGCAGATTTGTATTCATTATAATATATAACAACAAGTTGACTTCTTAGGAATGATATGTAGATTCTTTTTTTTTTAGGCATTCGAGATTCAGTGAAAGTTCATTTTAAGCCTAAATGAAGGTGCCTTTTTTTCCTAAACAACCAAGTGAGTTAGTAGGCCATAGGACCTTAATTTTTTGATGAACAAATTTCTCTCCAAGAATGACCTCCAAAAAATGGAGTTTAGAACCTGCAATTTTGAAGATTAGGGACACTAGGGAGGCCAAATGAGCTTAAAAAACCAAATAAACCCAAGATTAAGGCCCTAAACATACCCCTTTTTTCCCATATGATTAAAAAAGGAATGGTATTTTATGGTGTTTACTCGTATGAGTCATGACCAATCCTCACACAAGTGTACCTGACTCCTCATACAAGAAAATAGGGCCATATGGGATGCAAAAGGCCAGAATAACTTGCATAATGGATCATACAAGTCATTACATGGTCTTTTACAAGAATACAGGGGTTCCTATATGATTAAATAGGGCCAAAGGTGTTTACTCGCAGGAGGATTCTCACAGGGCCGTAATAGATCTTTAGAAAAGTGATTTTTTGCTTCAAAAACCCTAAAAATATAGATGAAAAGCATGGTGGGGGTCCCACCAAGCATCCAAAAATGTGGATGATGTAAACCTAATGATGCATAGTGGGCAGCCATAAGTGCCAAAAGGACCAAATTTATCTTTCAAAACCTTCAAAGGTTCAAGGTAGGAACTAAAAGGAAAATCTCAGACCAGTTTGTGCCTTTCACACTTATCACAAGTGTAGGATAAGACTTTATTCTAGGTTATCATAAAATATTACAATAGGGTACTCAATCACTGATTCCTAACAAGTCACCTAATCCAACTAATCTCTAGCTAGCAAGGAAGGCACATGGGTTGACTTACACATATTTTTCCCCAAATGGAACACGAAGGACCTAGGGTGACCTATGATTTTTTTATGGTCTATTTAGGTCCCTAATACAATAATCCAATTAATTCATTCACCCAAGACATCATTTTGGGCATACTGGCCTTATCAAACTAGTCCTAGGCTTGTAGCCTTTTCAAAGTACAAATTTTGGTTTAAAACACAATCAATCCGTAGTACCCCATAAAATTATTACTGATTTGGGTACCCTTTTGGGCTAAATGAAACATGCCAAAACCAAAAGGTTTGACTATGAGGGAAAGACACAATGAAACACTAATTTCATCTTGGGAACTAGGCCTAGTTAGCCTCAAATTTGCACTACAGGTACCACTTTTGTACACCCAAATCCAAATCCAATGCTTTGATCATGTGAGTATTCATATGAGACTACAAAATACCAATTTTTAATCCTTGGTGATCCTTCAATAGCGAGTTGTGTGGACTGGTGTCAAGAATTTACAAGGCGCACACATGGGCATGTACACCTAGGGCATCAATAGAAACCCATCTCCCTGCAAGGCATGAACCAAAACCTGAAAAATATTGAATAATACATAAAATAAAAGAATTCCACCAAGGGTCATCAATTTCCCATGGTGGAATTTTAAATTATACACAATTTTGAGCGAAACCCTAGTTCAAGGCTCTCAATCCAAGAGACCAAACTAAAACTTGAATACATTTTGACTCAGAATAGATAAAGACATGAGACCAATGGAAAAAGAAATATAAATCATAGGGATAACTAAAAATATCAGTCTTGTATGCCCAAACCTCTATACACATCCGTACGAGTTTGTTGATGCCCGGATGTGCAAGAAAATAATTAGTTTTTATTGATTTTTGAATGCCAATTACATCATAATGCCTTCCACCTCCCTGGTAGGGCTTATGAAGGCCTCCCCCAATGGTTAAAATTTTATTTTTAAACCATCTAGTCATTGGGGGGTTGATTACAACTTTTAGCACAAGTTGTCAAAGTTGTATAGCAACTTTTACAACTTTTTGATCATTTTCCTATTCTAGGTGACCAAACTTGGTCCACGCCTAAATCTACTAATCCAAAATGGATCCAAACATTTTTAAAACATATTATACATTAAATCCTAAGAAAAAAACCTATTCTAAGGTTTAGAATACCTGTTGACCATAGTTGACCAAGGGCTTATGGATGCCAGTCTTGGGACTAGGTCTTACAAATAGGGTCCAATATAAAACCTTTTATTTCTAAAGTATCCTATAGACTACTAGGACCATCAAAGGATCCAAATGAGTGCCAATTTTCTTAGTTTTTTGAGGGTTCTCCTACACCATACTCCCCTTGAGTTTTAGAACTCAAGTTCCCACTTGAGGTTAACTAATCAATGGTGGTGCCATGTTGCTTAATTTGTTCCTATGTCATCCAAGTTGCATCAATATTTGGAAGTCCTTGCCACTTGACCAAGTATTGCATGTAATTTTGCTTCCTTTTTTTCTTTAGCACTTTGGATTCAAGGATTTCTTCTAACTCCATTGGTTTTCTTTGTGGAAGATTTGAAACATATTCTCCATCCTCCTCACTTTGTTGACTCTACACACTTGAGACATCTGAAACACATTTATAGGGGGTGAGATCTGAAACATTAAATATAGGAGAAATCAGTAAGGTTTCAGAGGCATTTTCACCCATCTTGTTGAGGATGGTGCATGGTCCAACTTTCTTCATATGTAACTTTGAGTACTTTCCCTTTGGAAATCTCTCCTTCCTAAGATATGCCCATACTTTGTCTCATTTCTTGAAGTGAACTTTTCTTCTTCTCTTGTCAGCCTGCTCTTTGTACTTCATGGTGGATTGTTGCAATGATTATTTTACCTCTTCTTGTATGTTGGTGATGATTTCTTCTAGCTCTTGTCCTTGTGCACTGACTCTAAAGTCATGGAGTAAGTCTACCAAATCCAAAAGACCTTTAGGATGAAGGCCATACACTATTTGAAAAGGGGTCTTACCAGTGGACCTATTCAATGAATCATTGAATGCAAATTCTACTTGGGGAAGTATCATGTCCCAACTCTAATTGTACTATTTTTTTAGGCATTTTAGGAGGTTTCCAAGTGACCTATTGACCACCTTTGACTGTCCATCTATTTAGGGGTGGTATGTTGAACTATAGGTCAAGTTGGTGCCTAGTTTCTTGTGCAAAGTTCTCCAAAAATGGCCTTAAAACTTAACATCTTTGTCTGAAACTATAGTCTTAGGAAAACCATGTATTCTCACTACCTCTTTAAAGAAGAGATGAGCAATATGAGACGCATCACTAGTGCTTTTACAAGGTACAAAATGTACCATCTTACTAAACCTGTCCACAATGACAAAAATGTTGTCATGACCCTATTTTGTTCTTGGCAAACCCATTACAAAATCCACAAAGATTGACTCCCAAGGCCTAGAAGGTATGGGTAGGGGTTGATACAATCCTTGATTTGTAGATACACTTTAGCTTATTGAAAAATGGTGTATGTTTCAACAAATTTTCTAACATCCTTGCCCAATTTTGGCTAAAAGTAGCTCCTATTTACTAATTCTATTGTTTTTTCTATGCCAAAGTGACCACTCATGCCACCACAATGCTTTTCCCTGATTATGTTTGTTCTCATGAAACATTTAGGGATGCACAACTAAGCCCCCTTAAACAAAAGACCATTTTGAATCAGAAATTCACAAAAATATGTGTGATATTTCCCTGTTAAATTGGTGCATACATTAAAGGCTTCTCTAAAATCTAGATCTCCTACATATAGGTGCTTTAGTGAGTCAATTCCCACACTTTCAAACTAAATTTCTTCAATCAATCCAACTCTCCTACTAAGAGATTCAGCCACCTTGTTAGCCAGTCCCTTTTTGTTCTTTATGTTGAAGGTGTAGGCCTGCAATTGTTCCATCCATTTTATATGTTTCACCCCTAACTTGTCCTAATTATCGAGAAAACTCAATGCATGGTTATCAGTGAAGACTATAAAATATTTTGGAAGCAAGTAATTCCTCCATTTCTTAAGTGCTTGGACCATGGCATATAACTCTAAATCATAAGTATAATATATTTTCTTAGCATCATTTAACTTTTCTGAGAAAAATGCCACAGCCTTACCTTCTTGGCTTAAAACAACACCTATGGCCAAGTTTCTTGCATCTATCTCCACCACAAACACTTTGTTGAAGTCAAGAAGAGTTGGGATTGGATATTGAGATACTCTATTCTTGATATATTGGAAGGCTTCATTAGCCTCTTTAGTCCATAAAAAATTAGTCTTTACCACCTTTAATAGTGTCTAACATAGGAGCACACGCATGACTGAAATTTTTGATAAATTTCCTATAAAAGGTAGAAAGACCATGAAAGCTTCTAACATCACCTTGGCTCTTTGGTGTAGGCCAATTCACAATGGCTTAAACTTGGTAGGATCCATCTTGAGGGTGCCTTGAGAGATAACAAAACCTAGGAAGACAAGTTCCTTCTTCGTAAACATGCACTTTTCCAAGTTGATCACCAACTTGTGTTGATGTATCCCCCTCAAAACCTATTCCACATGTTCAAGATGTTGTTCTTTACTATGACTATAAATCAATATGTCATCAAGACATATTACTACAAACTTTCCAATAAAATTAATGAAAATTTCATTCATGAGCCTCATGAATGTACTTGGAGCATTGCTCAAACCAAATGGCATAACAATCCATTCAAAAAGACCTTCAGTTGTTTTGAAATAGGTCTTCCATTCATCTCCTGGCTGTATTATAATTTGGTGATATCCTGATTTTAAATCCACCTTAGTGAAGTAACAAGCATTGCCTAATTGATGAAGTAAAACTTCCATTCTTGGAATGGGAAACCTATATCTTATTGTTATTTTGTTTATGGCCCTATTTTTAGTACATAACCTCCACTTTCCATCCTTTTTAGGAGCTAGAACTAATGGGATAGCACATGGACTAAGAATTTTTTGAATCAGTCCTTTTACCAGCAGTTCACTGACTTGTCTTGCAATCTCTACATTTTGAGTAGGTGTCATTTTTTAGGGTGCCTTGTTGGGAAGAGAGGAACCAGGTATGAGATCAATTTGATGCTAATATCCCTTAAGGAAGGGAGGCTTGAGGGTAGGTCACAAGTAGTGATATCACTTTATTTATCAATAGTGTTTTAATTTCCTTTGGTAGGGGTTCTTCCCTTTTAGTTTCCACACTGTCCTTAGGCTTAGAAATTAGTAAAAAACTTTTTTATTCAGACTCCTTCAAGGTTTTTATTAATTTCTTTTTCCCTATGGTGATGATAGTGGGTTCTTTCTCATACTTTGTATCCGGTAGTGGCTTCATGGTGAAAGTTATCCCATCTTTTATGATGGAGTAGGTGTTCTTCCTACAATGATGTGTGGCATCCACATCATATTGCTAAGGTCTACCTAGTAAGATGTGGGAGGAATCCATTTGCACTACATCACATAGTACTTTATCTTTAAAATATGCTATAGAAAACTCTACCCAAGCATGTTCAGTCACTAGATTTTGCTGGCCTTTGGTTAGCCATGAGACATGGTAAGGAAAAGGGTGTGGTTTCTTAATTAAATTTAATTTCTGGACCATTTCAAGGGACACCAAATTTTCATTTGAGCCTGAATCTATAAGAAGATTACATACCTTTCCTTAACACTTGATCTTTGTCCTGAAGAGGTTCTTTCTTTGAGGTGGATCTTGTGTTTGAGGTTCTTATAGGAGGGCTTGTCTCATTATCAAACATGTTCCTTCTTCTGGTTCTAGATCCTTGATGGTGTCCTCTTGTTTATCTTCGTGAATGCATTGAGTCTTCCTTTCCCCTTGATTGTTATTTCTCCTCTTTTCTAAGCATCTTCCAGCATGGTGACCCAATTGGTTGCAGTAGTAGCATTTCAAGGGTCCATTACTTCTCCCTCTTCCTCTATTGAAAGGTCTTCTACCCCTAAAGTTCCCTCTAAAACTTGATTCACCTTGTTCCTTGTCTCCTTGGCTTTCATCAAGGGTCTTGTTGCTACTATTCTACTATCCTCTATTCCAAGAGGTGCTCTTTCCTCTAAAACTCTTTTCACCATCATTACTCTTCCCCTTGTTCAGTTCTTGTTTTCTTTTCCATTGTGCTTCTACCTTGAGTGCCATCTAATAGCATTTACTTACTAATGTGGGGGTGTGTAGGCTCAATTCCTCTTGTATGGATACTTTCAGTCCATTCATGTATCTAGCAAGCTTTTCTTCTTTATTCTCTGCTGCATTAGTCTTCATACATAATTTTAGGAATTCCTCAGTGTAGGAGCCCACATCCATATCATTTTGCTTTAGATTTTTCTTCCTTCTATGGATTTGTACCCCATAGTCTTTAGGTACACATGTCTCCTTTATCAAGGATATCATCTTGTTCCAAGATGTGATCATATTTTTTCCATTCTTCACTCTCTTTGTTTGAATGAAATTCCACCAAGTTAGGGCTGCTCTCTTCAACTTGGACTTTTCTACCTTTACCCTTTTCTTCTCAGGGATTTCTTCACATTCAAAGAAGCTTTTCAAAGCCTCAATCCAATCTAAGGCCATGTCTGCATTCATCTTGCCATTAAAAGTTGGTAATTCCAACTTCTCCTCCATGGTTCTTCTCCCCACTGATTTTAAGGCATCTAAGAGGGGTAGTTGATTTTTAGGTACATTTATCTCCTTCTTGAAGGTGTCATCATCCTCATTACTCCCTTCATCATCATCTGATGTTCCCTCTTTTCCTCTTTCTATCTTGTCTTCAAGTTCTTGAAGCCTCTTGGTCAAGGCTGCATTCGTTGCCTTCTGCTCTCTCACTATCCTTGAAAGTTTGATATTAGTAACCCTGGTAGGTATATCTTCATCCTTAGTAGTAGACATGGCTCTAATACCAATTGATGCAGAGTGGGCAGCCAAAAGTGCCAAAAGGACCCAATTTGTCCTTCAAAACCTTCAAAGGTTCTAGGTAGGAACTAAAAGGAAAATCTCAGACCAGTTTGTGCCTTTCACACTTATCACAAGTGTAGGAAAAGACTTGATTCTAGGTTATCACACCCTATTACAATAGGGTACTCAACCACTGAGTCCTAACAAGTCACCTAATCCAACTAATCTCTAGCCAATAAGGAAGGCACATGGGTTGATTTGCACATATTTTACCCCAAATGGAACACCAAGGACCAAGGGTGACCTATTATTTTTTGATGGTCTATTTAGGTACCTAATACAAAAATCCAATGAATTCATTCACCCAAGACATTATTTTAGGCATACTAGCCTTATCAAACCAGTCCTAGGCTTGTAGCCTTTTCAAAGTAAAAATTTTGATTTAAAACACAATAAATCCAAACAACCCCATAAAATTATTACTTATTTGGGTACCCTTTTGGTCTAAATGAAACATACCAAAACCAAAATGTTTTATTGTGATGGAAAGACACAATGAAATGATGATTTAACCTTGGGAACTAGACCTAATTAGCCTCCAATTTGCACTACAAGTACCTCTTCAGTACACCCAAATCAAAATCCAATGCTTGGATCATGTGATTATGCATATGAGATTGCAAAATACCAATTTTCAATCCTTGGTGATCCTTCAATAGCGAGTTATGTGGACTGGTGTCAAGAATTTACAAGATGCACACATGGGCATGTACACCTAGGGCATCAGTAGAAACCCATCTCCCTGCAAGGCATGAACCAAAACATGAAAAATATTGAATAATAGATCAATTAAAATAATTCCATCAAGGGTCATCAATTTCCCATGGTGGAATTGGAAATTATACACAATTTTGTGTTAAACCCTGGTTCAGGGATCTCAATCCAGGAGGCCAAACTAAAACTTGAATAACTTCTGACTCAAAATAGATAAAGACATGAGACCAATAGAAAAAGAAAGATAACTCATAGGAATAATTGAAAATATAAATATTGCATACCTATACCTCCATACACATTCATATGAATTTGTTGATGCCCGAATGTGCAGGAAAATAGTTAGTTTTTATTGATATTTGAATGCCAATTACGTCATAGTGCCTTCCACCCGCCTGGTAGGGCTTATGAAGGCCTCCCCCAATGGTTAAAAACTAATTTTTAAACAATCTAGTCTTTTGAGGGTTAATTACAACTTTTAGCACAATTTTTCAAAGTTGTATAGCAGCTTTTACAACTTTTAGAGCATTTTCCTATTCTAGGTGACCAAACTTGGTCCACACCTAAATCTACTAATCCAACATGGATCCAAAAAATTTTAAAAAATTTTAGACATTAAATCCTAATAAAACAACCTATTCTAAGGTTTAGGACACCTTTTGACCATAGGTTACCAATGGCTTATGAATTCCAATCTTGGGACTAGGTCTTACAAATAGGGTCCAATATAAAACCTTTTATTTCTAAAGTGTGCTATAGACTACTAGGACCATCAAAGGATCAAAATAAGTTCCAATTTTCTTAGTTTGTTTAGGGTGATCCTAAACCACCTAACCTATTTGGATAATGCTAATAAATTCAAATGTTATTCAGAATAACAACATACATCTACATATAGAAAAACTATTCAGAAGCCACCTCGAATTGAGCTGAAATGGGAGCACCCAGGCACTGTTTGATTTTCTTGTTTAAGAGGGATGTGGGTGTGCTCCCCAAGCACAATAAAAATATCCCTCATATATATTATGGAATATTAGTATCATTTGCAATCCATGCAGACCCCAAAAGTGGTACTAAATCGGGTATAGGGAACCTATTTTTCCCCTAGGGTTCCAAGGGTGTAACTAATGAGATGCAAATTCTAGGACTAGAGATGAGATGCAAGATTTATTTTAACTTCAATATAGATGTGATATGAGATTAAAATTCTATGAAAATCTTGAAATGAACTATGTTAGTCCATTTAAACTAAGCTAAGATGAGTTAGGAATCATGAAAACATTAAGTAAACTAACACTTATGAGATATGCTATGATATTCTAGATGCGATATAACATTATAAAAATGCTATGAAATGAGAGTGTGAATTGGTGATTTTCACTTGGAATGAGGGATATTTATATATTTTGAGGAGAGGATTGTGTTAGGAAGGGTGTTCAAGATTTAGGACCAAGGGTTAAGGCTTAGGGTCAAAGGGATAAGGATGAAGGGTTTCTCACACATGTGTGAGAAACACTAGGGAAGTGTGCTAGGGGACAAGGGTGGAAGAAGAGAGATAGGTCTTCATTAAGAGGTTTTAAGAGCCATTAATGATGGTTTAAGGGGTCATTAATGAGTTTGTAAGGCTCATTAATGAGGGTGTTGACTTTGGGTCAAGGAGAGAGGGTTTAGGCTAAGAGGATTAGGAATCACCCCTTAAGAAAGATTAGGGACTGATTAGGGACGGGAAGATAGGTTTAGAAGAGTCTAGAAGATATCTAGGTTTTTAGGGATATAAATAAATATTTAATTCATTTAAATAGGATTTGGTTGAGAAATATTTATTAAATAAATTAATAAATACGAGGGATTAATATTTAAATTTGATTTAAATATTTTTGGAAGGGATTCCTTAATTAAATGAATTTAATTAAGATAGGAGGGGATAATAAAAATAATAATTAATTAATTAATTAATTATGATGTCATCAGGACTTTTGTTAACTAAAATATTTGTATTTAACAAGTGGATTTTTAGGTGTCTACTGTTAGTAAGAATGATGCATGGATAAGTGGATGTTAACATCATATGATGAGTGATACACATAAGTTTATTATTATGGAAGATTGTGATGGAGGTTATGTTAGATTTGGTAATGATGCTCCATATCCTTTGAAAGGTAAAGGTTCTATAATTCTATTGGATAATACACAATGTGATGATGTCTATTGGGTTGAAGAACTAAAGTATAATCTATTGAGTGTGGCACATCTAAATAACATAGGTGACCAACTGGAATTTCACAATGGAAAGGTAAGAGTGTTTGACCAGAATGGAAGTCTAATTGCTACTGGTGAATAGTCAAAAGGTAACTTATTCTACCTTGATACTACTACAAATATTTGTTTATTTTCTAAAGTTGGGGATGATGCTTATGGCATAAGATATTTCATCATGTGAATTTTGATAACTTAATTAAGGTGAGAAAAAATAATAGAGTAAGAGGTCTACCAAAACTAGACAAACCAAAAAATGTCATGTACAAAGGATGTCAAGTTGGTAAGATATCAAAGTCAAGTTTTACAAGAAAATATTACACTACGCAAGGAATTTTGGAGATAGAGCACACTGACCTATGTGGACCTATGAGAACACAAAGTTATTATGGTGATAGATATTTCATTTTATTTGTTGATGATTATTCAAGAATGATGTATGTCATTTTTTGGAGGATAAATCTGAAGCTTTTTAAATGTTTAAGTGGTACAAGGAAAGATTTGAAAAGGAGACTAGAAGATAATTAAGGTGTCTAAGATTTGATAGAGGAGGTGAGTTTACATCTGATGAGTTTACACTTTTTTGCAATGAACATGGAATAAAGAAACAAATGTCTACATAGAGGACACCACAACAAAATGGTATAGCAGAGAGAAGAAATAGATCCATTATTTATTGTGCAATGACATTAATGATTGAGAATGGTGTATGTCAAACATTTTGGAGAGAATCAGTCAGCACTAAAAGTTAAACACTAAACCGAGTAAAACTAAAGAAAGGTACAAACAAGACTCCATACGAAATCTAGTATGGTCACAAATCGAATGTAAGTTTTTTCAAAGTATTTGGAAGTAGATGTTACATTCTAAAGGATGCTAGAGATGGAAATTTTGATCATAAAGGTGATGAATGAATATTCTAAGGATATTCTACAAAGAGAAAGTCTTACAAGTGCTTAAACAAGTCTACTAATAAAATTGTATAAAAAGAAAATGTAAGGATTGATGAATCTGTAGGCAAAAATGATGAAGACAACAAAAAGGAACCTGGGGACTATCAAATATTTGTATATGTTCAACCTAGATTTCATGATAACTTACCTACAATACAAACTAAGTAGGAAGCTAAATAGAGAGAGCCACCACCAAATATAAAAAATGAACAACTTTCATAGTCTATCGAGCATGTCCTAGCCAAGTATGTGAGAAGAAACCATTCAATGAGAAAGATTATTGGAGACAAGAATGTTTTAGTTATAACAAGAAGTAAGTTAAGAGACAATACATGTTTTATTTATGAATTTGAGCCAAGAATGGTAAAAGATGCATTGGACAATGAAGATTGGGTTAAATCTATGAAAGAAGAGATAGATCAAATTGAAAAGAATAAAACATGGACTTTGGTATCAAGACCTAAAGATAAAAATGTTATTGGTGCTAAGTGGATTTTAAGAAACAAACTAAATGAACATGGAGATGTGATCAGAAAAAGAAAAAAAAAGCTAGGTCGGTTTGCTAAGGGTATGTACAAGAAGAATGTGGTGATTATGGTGATACTTTTGCACCTATTTCTAGATTAGGAGTTAGAATTCTACTAGCATATGCATTTTATAAAGGATTTAAATTTTATCAAATGGATGTTAAGTCTACATTTCTTAA
The DNA here is from genome assembly GCA_027943335.1 of Chamaecyparis obtusa. Classification (NCBI taxonomy): domain Eukaryota; kingdom Viridiplantae; phylum Streptophyta; class Pinopsida; order Cupressales; family Cupressaceae; genus Chamaecyparis; species Chamaecyparis obtusa. Next base: position 214,055 of record BSBK01005587.1, on the reverse strand, counting down.
TGGTATTCTTATAGAAGTCTATGTTGAACAGCCTGAAGGATTTATTGAGAATACTAACAAGGACATGGTATGTAAACTATACAAGGAACTATATGGTTTGAAACAAGCACCCCAAGCATGCTATGAAAGGTTAAATTCATATTTAGTCAAGAATATTGGATTTGAAAGAACAAGTGACAATGGTAATTTTTATCTAAAATGTGATAGTAATGATAATATTTTGATGGTTGAAATATTTTTTGATGACATTATTTTTGGAGGAAATAACACATTATGCAGATCTTTTGTTGAGGAGATGAGAAAGGAATTTGATATGTCCATGATAGGAGAAATAAAATTATTTATTGGACTATAGATTCAACAATTCAAAGATGGGATCTACATCACATAGTCAAAATACATCAAGGAGATCCTAAAGACATTTGGTATGGAAGACTCAAGACCGATTGGAACACTGATGACAACTAGTTGCAAATTGTCAAACAAAGATGAGTCAAAGGAAGTAAATGAGATACTCTACCAATCAATGATTGATAAGATACAATATGTTGTACATAAAAGACCTTATATTTCTCATGTAGTAGGTATTTTTGCAAGATTTTTTGCCAATCCAAAGTAATCACGCGTCTCTAGTCAGAAGAATTTAGATATCTGAAAGGTACTAAAGACTTTGGTCTACTATACAAGAAAAGAGGATATTTTGATCTAAAGGTTCACACTAATGAATGATGATTGGACTGGAAACATTGATGATAGAAAAAGTACAAGTGGAGGAGCTTTCTTTTTAGGAGAAAGATTAGTGACATGGCTAAGTAAGATATAGAGTTGTATATCACAATCTACAGTTGAGGTAGAGTATGTAGAAGTAGCTATGAATAGTACAAATATTGTATTAATTAAAAAACTACTTGAATGTATGCAAGAGGAGATTACTGATCCAGTTACTATTTACTGTGATAATACAAGTGCCATCAACATATCAAAGAATTTGGAAATGCATTCCAAGACCAAGCACATTTCTATCAAGTATAATCACTTGAGAGAACAAGTTCAAGACAAGCATCTGATATTAGAGTATGTGAATTCAAAGGATCAGATAGAAGATACATTCACCAAGCCACTACCGAAGGATGATTTTGATTATCTCATAGGTAAATTAGGGGTCCTTCCCCTATCCAATATTCACTAAAGAAATATACATGATGTATCAATTCAAGGATTCATTAGAGTATCTATTTTGGGAGTTGATGCTAGTGTTCACTCTTTGGGTGATACTTGTGTTAGGAATAGTCCCAAGAGATAACTAAGAGGGGGGGTGAATCAGTTATCTACAAGTTTCAATTCTTTATCCAATTAAGTATACTTAAACATAAAGCATAAACACAATGAAAGAACACTTGAACACAACACCAATATTTTGGTTACAGGGAAACCCAAATAGGTAAAAACCCCAGTGGGAATTGACACCCACTAATAATCTACACTAGTGTTTTATGATCCTTGTTAGAAGATCCTTAACCCTGTTAGGAGTTTCTTTACAATATATTTAGTAGAGTGACCTGGTCAAGGGTCAGACCCTATTAGGATTCTTTTACAATTAACCCTATTAGGGATGAGGACGCATTGTTTGAGAGCACACTGCTCAAAGGGGTGAAGGCTACAACCTTCTGAATAATAGATACACACTATATCTGGATCTTGGTGAACTAAACTTTGACATGTTGTCTAGATCAATTCCAATGTATAGCATAAACTCTTCACTTGGTCACATAGACCTTTTGTTGATGGCTCAACACTTTGCACACTCTGCTCTACTCTTTACAAATAGCTCTGAACCATACTCTAGCAATCACAAATGATTGCCTATAAATATCTTTCCTCTAAATGATATAATCAAGTCAGCCTATTAAAACCACCTTGAAATCATATAACATACTCCAATAATAATTCTGTCGGCTCTACTAAGCACGCAACACAATCTGGGACCTGTAAAATAATAATAAATGTAGACGCACGCTACACACTATCGGCTCTACCAAAGTAACTAAAACTTTTTCCTCAAGATGAATTACATCATGTGATCTTAATTGAACATTCTTAACACTTCTCTAACTGTAATCTAAGGGCACATACCAAAATGATAGGCACAACCCCTGAGCCAATACAATCTCTGTCGACTCTTCTGAATAAACACAAGAAACTTCTACTGGTGAATAGCGACTGCATAACTTCACTTATACTAATCATCAAACTCTAGGTTCATGATTGTAACACCACTAACATGTCTTCATCACATATCCAAAGGTGAAAGGCTCCATGATGACTATACAGACAATCACTTAGAGAACACTGCCTGTAACTCTGTTAGGAACACTACTGACACAAGTTGTTGCATAACTATCTGATCTAGCAATTAACCTCTATGTCCATGATATCATGCTGATAACATGTCCACGCTTCATATAATAAAAGCTTGCTACAGAAGTCTTCTATGCATGTTACTTACCATATGTTGTCATCAATGAGAAACATATAGTCAGCACTGGCTAGCTGGCAAATCTCCAACAATCTCATCCTTTGGCATTGATGGAAACATATGGAATGAAAAACACCACCAACCCAAATGAGAAATTATTTTATAACATTCTCCATTTCCTCATCAAAAAATTCCCCAAGGATGAATCCTCCATCTATTGTAATATTCTTCAATATTCTCCATTTTCTCAACTGAACTGCTTTCATGACTGAATATTGCTCCCCCTTAGTATATTACTCCTTCTTTACTTCTATTTTTCATGACTATATATTACTCCCCCTTTGACATCAATGGAAAAGGGTGCCATTATTTTTAAGCACTGATACTATTCCTGAGGTCCAGTAGTCAACCGTCCATCAATCCCTGAGGACTGATGCTTTTTCTTCTTTCTTCTAAGCAAAATCAGGGAAGGGAATTACTCCCAACTTCTCCCTAAGATACTCAAAAGTATCATTTGGAAAGGGATTTGTGAATATGTTTGCTAACTGATCTTTAGTACTCACATAGTCCAACTTAACTTCTTTCTCTACCACTTTCTCTCTTAGGAAGTGATACTTGATCTTAATGTGTTTTGTCTTTGCATGCATCACAAGGTTCTTTAACATATTGATAGTGCTAGTGTTATCACAATGAATAACAATAGGATAGTCAATCTAAATTATAAAATCCTTTATCATTTTCTTTATCCAAACAATTGTAGAACAATTTAGGGGTACTGCAACATACTCTTCTTTTTTTGTTGACTAAGAGATACAATTTTGCTTCTTGCTTTTCCAAGTGACAAGTCTGTCACCAAGAAACATTGCTCCTCCTGATGTACTCTTTCTATCATCAATGCATCCTACCCAATCTACATCAGTGTATACATGAAGCTCAACATTTTCTGAATTAGGATACCATAGACCATAATCTATAGTGCCTTGTAAGTATTTGAATATTCTTTTTACTACCATGAGGTGACTTTGTTTAGGCTTTGCTGCAAATCTTCCAACTATGCCAACTGCATTGGAAATATTTGGTCTGGTTTGAGTAAGATAAATAAGTTTTCCAATCATAGACTTGTACAATGTTATATCTACTACTAGTGAATCATCTTCTTTTTTAATCTTACATCTTGTTATCATAGGTGTACCTACTGGCTTGCAATCATCCATCTTGAATTTCTTTAATATCTCTTTCACATATTTTAACTAATTAATGAAAATACCCTTGTCTGTCTACTGCACATTTAATCCCAAGAAGTATTTGATAGGTCCAATCATGCTAATCTCAAACTCACTCTGCATCTCCTTAGAAAATTCAGCACTAAGTTTGTCATTACCTCCAAAGATAATGTCATCAACAAACATAGCTACAAGTAGTAGTCCTTCAGATTTCTCTCTTATGAGTAGATTACAATCTATAGCTCCTTTCTTGAATCCAATTTTAGTTAAATATCCATCAAGCCTCTTATACCATGCTCTAAGGTCTTGCTTAAGTCCATAGAGGGCCTTCTTCAATCTACATGCCATATCAGGTATATCTGATAGGGTGAATCCTTGTGGCTATTCAATATATACTTCTTCTTTTAACTCTCCATTCAAGAGTGCTAACTTGGCATCCATCTGATAGACTTTGAAGTTTTTGACTATTACATAAGCTAGAAACAACTTAATAGCTTCTAATCTTCTCACGAGTGCAAATGTGTCTGAATAATCAATGCCTTCTCTCTATGCATATCCCTTACATACTAACCTTGTTTTATTTCTTACTACGGTACCATCTTCATTCATCTTGTTTCTAAATATCCATTTTGTTCCAATCACATTCTTATCACTAGGTCTTGGGACCAGTTCCCAAGTATCATTCTTGATAATCTAATCTAGTTCCTCTTTCATAGCATCATGCCAATCTGAATCATTACATGCATCTTCAACACTTAAAGGTTCAATCTGAGATAGTAAATATACTGCCTCATTGCTTGCTAAATTCTTTTTTTTTTATCTTGTTGTGACTTTGTCACTCTAATCTCCAATGATATCATCCTGAGATTGATATCTAGATGTATACTTTGGAGCTTTAGGTGAAACTGACTCATCTTCCTTCTGAGTTTCCTCTTCACTTGATTCAGGGTCATTGAACAATACATTGATACTGTCAAACATCTCTTCAACAACTATTTCACTAGTGGAAGGATTGGGTTCTTCTTCAATCATAGGTGAGTAATCATGATATCTTTCTTGAACCATAAACTTTTCGTCAATCTTAACATCAGCACTTTCAATGATTTTTGTTAGAGTAGTCGAGTATTGCTAATAATTAAATTAGTTAATTATTAGTTTATCTACTCTTTGCTTAAGTTAGACTTAGGAAAGTTTCCTATTCTTTAGGGTTTTCACCTTTAGGGTTTTGGTATCCTTTTATAAGGATTCCCTCTTTGTAATTCATAAGGAGATTGTTTTGTAATTTCATTTTTGTTAATAGAAGCTTATTTCTGTCAAGATGATTTTCCTGTCTCTGGCCTATTGGCCGCCATAGCTTTCTGTCTCTCTTCTGTCTTCATTCTTGTAGCAGTCTTTGCATGCAGGTGTTCTGTGGATTTGCATGTTTGTCAAATCCAACATGGTATCAGAGCTCGTCTGCGGTTCACTGTTCCTGTTTTATTGAAGCACAGAGGGTTTCAGAAGCTTTCTTGGCTTTTTTTAGTGGTTCTGGGGGGTCTCTATTTTTGGAGGCATTTTGGGCCCAAACAGACACTTCCATTGCGTCCAGAAGGCCCAAAAACCCCAGAATCCATATAAAGCTCGTCCGATTTGGACACCAGAGCCTCTGGGGAATTTTTTCGGCCTCCTATGGGCCGTACGGGCTTGAAAATCGAGAAAAATTCTCGAACAACGCAAAAAAAGCGGTTTTTCTTTTAAAAAATGGCACGCCGCCAGCGCGCCACCCGCAGCGGCTGCCGGCCAGCGCGCCGCCAGCGCGCCCCCGCCGCGCCGCCGCGGCCAGCCTCCACCCGCGCTCAGCCCTGCGTCCACCGGCCCGCCCACCGCCGGCACCAGCGCCGCCCGCAGCGCGCTCCGCTCCGACGGCCCCAGCACCGCTCCGCCGGCCCGCCCACCGCCGGCACCAGCGCCGCCTCTCGGCCCCGCTCCGCTCCACCGTAGTCACGTGGGTGACCGGGAGCTCCGGCTCTAGCCCCCTGTGTGCGCCATGCGCCCAGGGGCTTTGTAATTCCAGCCCCCGGGGCTTAAAAAAGTATTTTTTTGTCCTTTAGAGCTTTTTCTAGGGGTAGCTGGGTTTTTTGGCCGTATCTTGTGCATACGGTATCGGTTTTCTGACTTCTTTATATCGTCGAAAAGCTCTTTTCGAGCTCTTTCCGGTGATGGAGGTTAGGGTTTTGGGTTCTACCGTCTCAACAGTATTTTTTTCTGTTGAAGTCTGATGTCTTTTTTTGCCTTCCGGGAGTCATATCTGGCTCATCCGGACTCCTTTTTCGGCAAACAAGATATCGTCGGAAAGCTGATTTTGTGTACTATTCAGTGGTAGAGGTATTTCTTCTAGATTCTGCTCCACGTTTTCACTCCTCCAAGTTATGCAGTTTATGCCCTCTGGTGGTGTGCTTGGTTCTACAGGTCCGGGGATCTCTTCTTCTGGTTTCTTAGTGCACTCTTCTTTCTGACTTCTGAGCTTGCATGCTCTTTCTGATGTATCTTTGTTCTGTAAACGCACTGAGATAAAGTGCCCTCTTCTGCATTTCTGGGATCTTTTTCACCTGGTTCAGTTTTAGTATTCGCACTCAGTTATAAAGTGCCATGGGGGGATTCTGATGCATTTGCCACTATAGGCGCATCCACTCTTGTCAAGTGAGCGTACCTTCCATGACATTAGCCCATGTAGACTGTGTCTATGACACCGCCCTTTATCCTGTGTGTGTGCTTCTGTTGCACTGTTGGTGTTCCTGGTTCTTCTTCTGCAGCTGTTTTTGGCATCGCATTTCAGTGTTCCTGTCACCTCTCCCAGTTCAGCATTATGGGGGGGTTCACCTGTTGGTTCTATTGCTTCTTGGTTCGATTGATCAGCTCTTCAGACACTTGTCTTCTCTACCTGGTCATGCACTTCAGTGGGGGTTCCAGCAGTATCTTCTGACAGAGTTTTCAGACATGCTTCGGAGGAGCTTCTTGCTCTCTTCTTGTTCCTTTCTCTGGGACATCTTTTGCTTTATGTTTTGGGTACCTGATCAGGCCTAGTTGCCGGGACCCATCTTTCTTACTTTCTGCAGTAGTTTAGCTTTTTTTGCTTCTCCCTAAGTTACACTTAAGGGGGGGTGTTAGAGTAGTCGAGTATTGCTAATAATTAAATTAGTTAATTATTAGTTTATCTACTCTTTGCTTAAGTTAGACTTAGGAAAGTTTCCTATTCTTTAGGGTTTTCACCTTTAGGGTTTTGGTATCCTTTTATAAGGATTCCCTCTTTGTAATTCATAAGGAGATTGTTTTGTAATTTCATTTTTGTTAATAGAAGCTTATTTCTGTCAAGATGATTTTCTTGTCTCTGGCCTATTGGCCGCCATAGCTTTCTGTCTCTCTTCTGTCTTCATTCTTGTAGCAGTCTTTGCATGCAGGTGTTCTTGGAAAGATTTGATGCTTATCAAATCCAACAATTTTCTTCAATCTCAAGTTAAAATATCTACAAGCTTTACTTTTAGTAGAGTAACCAAGAAAAATACCTTCATCACTTCTTGCATCAAACTTGCCTATTGCTTCATCCCTCTTGATGTAGCACTTGCTTCCAAATATTCTAAAGTATTTCACTGTGCGAACATTACCAAACCATAGCTCATAAGGTGTCTTGTCTGTGCCAAACCTTAATTGTATTCTATTGATTGTATAGACTATTTTATTGACTGCATCTCTCCAATAGGTGTGTGCAACTTTTCCTTCAATCATGATGGTGCATGTTGTATCAAGGATGATCCTATTTCTTCTCTCTACAATCTCATTCTATTGAGGGGTTCTAGGTGCACTCAACTATCTCTTTATGCCATGTTCTTCACAGTACTCATAGAATCTATCAGAGGTGAATTCTCCTCCTCTATCTGACCTTAGACATTTTATCTTTAGTCTAGATTCATTATGAACCTTAGCTTTGAATATTTTGAACTTCTCAAATGCTTCTGACTTATCTTTCAAGAATGCAACCCACATCATTCTAGAATAATCATCTACAAACAAAATGAAATACCTTTCACCAGAGTATGATCTTGTTTGTGTTGGTCCATATAGGTCTATATGAATCAAATCCAATTTTTTCTCTACTAAATTATGCTTTCTTCTAAATGAATTCCTCACATGCTTTCCCATTACACATTCCCTACATATAGTATCAACTGGCTTTGCTATGCTACGTAGGTCTCTAACTGCCTTTACATTACTTATCTTTACTATGTTATCAAAATTGATATGACATAGTCTTTTATGCCATAGCCAACTGTCATCTACTTCAGCAACAAAGAAACTTGCTTCTAGATTAAGCTGAAAAAGATTACCTTTAGTCATTGATCCTGATGCAATTATTTCTCCTTCTTTTTTTTTAATGATGCACTTGTTTCCATTGAACTCCAACCTGTAACCTTTATCAAGTAACTGTCCAACACTTAGTAGGTTATGTTTCAAACCATCAACATAAAGAACATCATCATTGTTGTTCTTTCCATCCAAGGTGATGGCTCCTCTACCAATGATATGTTTGGGAGTGTTATATCCAAATCTAACCATGCCTCCTTTGTATTTTTCCAAATGAACAAATCTATCTTTGTCTCTTGTCATGTGATGTGAACAACCACTATCAATGATCCAATCTATCCTGATGTCATCTTGTGAAATCAATGCTAACTCTTGTGAGTTCTTTTCATCTTCAAGAGAAATGAATCCAATCTCCTCTTCTATTGGTTCTTCATATGATACTCCATCTCCATCATAGTACCATTCCTTTGTATACTTAGGCTTGTAGTCATTCTTGAACTTTTTAACTCTTGTAGGACACTTAGATGCAAAGTGACCAATCTTATTACATGAAAAGCATTTGAATGGTAATTGACCTTCATATTTTCCTTTTCCTTTCTTTTCTCTGTTAGCAATCATAGCAATGAAATTATCTAGGGCTTCTTCATCATCATCATCAAAATGTCTAGAGGTGTTCAAGGATTTCTTACCATGGACCAAAGCTTTGAAGGTTGTCTCACTTTTAGCCTCTATCTTCAAACTTGATATCTCAAATGCAGCAATCTTGTTGATTAAGGTCTCTCTTTTGAAATTTTTTGAGACTTGCATATTCTCATCAAGGATGTTTATCTTGTTTTGATATTCTAGTGTCAAGGTAGTCATTACCTTGTCCATGATGTCTTCTTCTGAGATTTCTCCACCATTGTTTCTGATTCCAACAACTGCTTCATTGATCCTTTGATTGTAGGCTCTTATGTTTTCTTCAGGTATCATCTTCAATGTATTGTACTTTTTCTTCCATTTCTTTCTGCGTGCATTATTTTCTTGTTTATCCCCTTCAAACATGTCTTCTAGGTACTTCCATATCTTGTAGGTTGTGTCTACTTTCTTTATCTTTGAAAACTCACTATCAGATAGGGTGCTAATAAGGGCTTCTTTTGCTATTGCATTCTGATGGAACAAATCCTTCTTCTTGCTAGTAGCATCATCCTTTGCAAGATCTACTAGAGAGGGGATCTCAACTTCCTTGATAACCACTTCAAAAAATTCAAAAGAAATGCACTGCAAATGTGTCATCATCTTGTTCTCCCAATCAAGATAATTCTCTCTATCAAACTTAAGACTGTCTTTTCTAAAGAATGCCATCTAATCAACCTCAAGCTATTAAACTTTCTCTCTGAGGCACTTGGCTCTGATACCAATTGTTAGGAATAGTCCCAAGAGATAACTAAGAGGGGGGTGATAGTTATCTACAATTTTTAATTCTTTATCCAATTAATTATACTTAAACATAAAGCATAAACACAATGAAGGAACACTCAAACACAACACCAATATTTTGGTTATGGGGAAACCCAAATAGCTAAAAACCCCGATGGGAATTGACACCCACTAATAATCTACACTAGTGTTTTATGATCCTTGTTAGAAGATCCTTAGCCCTATTAGGAGTTGCTTTACAATATATTTAGTAGAGTGACCTGGTCAAGGGTTAGACCCTGTTAGGATTCTTTTACAATTAACCCTATTAGGGGTGAGGACGCACTATCCGAGAGCACACTGCTCAAAGGGGCGAAGGCTACAACCTTCTAAATAATAGATACACACTATATCTATATTTTGGCAAACTATGCTTTGACCTACTATCTGGATCAGTTCCAATGTATAACATAAACTCTTCACTTGGTCAAATAGACCTTCTGTTTATGGCTCAACACTTCACACACTCTGCTCTGCTCTTTACAAACAGCTCTGAACCATACTCTAGCAATCACAAATGACTACCTATAAATATATTTCCTCTAAATGATATAATCAAGTTGGCCTATTAGAACCACCTTGAAATCATATAACATACTCCAATAACAATTTTGTCATCTCTACTAAGCACGCAACACAATCTGGGACCTATCCAATAATAATAAATGTAGACGCACACTACACACTATCGCCTCTACCAAAGTAAATGAAAAATTTTCCTCAAGATGAATTACATCATGCGCTCTTAATTGAACATTCTTAATGCTTCTCCAATCTATAATCCAAGGGTGCATACCGAAATGATAGGCACAACTCCTGAACCAATACAATCTCTGTCGGCTCTTCTGAATAAACACAGGAAACTACTACAGGTGAATGCGACTGCATAACTTCACTTCTACTAATCATCAGACTCTATGTTCATGATTGTAACACCACAAACATGTCTTCATCACATATCCAAAGGTGCAAGGCTCCATGATGACTTTACGTACAATCAGTCACAGAACACTGCTTGTAACTCTATTAGGAACACTGCTGACACAAGTTGCTGCATAACTGTTTGATCTAGAAATTAACCTCTGCATCCATTGTAACATGTCCATGCTTCATATACTCAAATCTTACTGCATAAGTCTTCTATGCATGTTACTTACCATATGTTGTCATCAATGACAAGCATACAATCAGCACTGGCTTGCTGGAAAATCTCCAACAACTTGGAGTTGTGAAAAATTATTATGTATGCAATGAGATATCATTACATGCTAGGTATAATCCATTACTTGAACAAAGTTTTCAGGAGTATGTATCTTTGGCATTGTTATCAAAGAGGTAGAAGATAAATAGGGAGAAGAACAAATCATAAAGTTTAGAGGGAGAAAAGGACTAAATACAGTGACTAAGAAGACTAAAAAACTAAGAGCTATAATCGATAGTGTTTCCATCATCAATTAATAGGGTTTCCATCAATGCCAAAGAGGGATATTGTTAACCCCAACTGATGGTGATGATGATGAAGACCGAGATCAAAGGTATACAAGATTGTAGAAGGATTAGATCAGTTGTTATTTTGTCATTGATGTAAAGAAATTGATTCGTGGTTTATAATGAGTTGTCATATCATTTAGAGTATGATATAAGTTGAGTGAGTTAAGGAAAAAGACGAAGTGAAAAGTTATGAAAGAGATAGTGAAGTTGAAGAACTTAATTAGGCAACTAATACAGATCAAAAAATGATAAGGTAATAATTGTTTAGTTATTTTCTACTTTACATTTGATTATATCAAGTCGGTAAAGGAGATTGGACAAGTGAGAAAGGTTAGAAAGTTGAAAAAGAAAATAAAATAGTTTATTTACTGAGAAGGAAGAATTCATTTAGTAAAATTCAAGAAATTTTTGGTAAAGAGAAAGGAAACCAAGGCACCAAATACAAGGAATTAGTTATGGAGCGAAGAAAATAGAATTTTTGTTGAAGGAAAAGGAAGGGCACTAAGAAAGGAATAGAAATTAAATAAAAGGATCATAATGACATTTAATGAAGAGCCATAGTGATCTAGAAGATTATAAGGATAAAGAAGAGTTAGTTAAAGAGATCTACGATCAGGAAAATTCAAGGTGATGATCTAGGGTAAAAATTTAAGAGAAAAAAGTGAACGTACAAGTTCCAAGAAAATTTCAAGTTTCGAGGTGATGATAACACAATTTACTAAGTGCCAAGTTCATTGAATCAGTTCAAGAGGATCATCTGACGGTTGATAATAAACAGAGGAAAACCTAATCAAGGAGATTAAGAGCAAAAACAAAGTCTATATAAAGGATGAAATTGAATGAAAAATAAGATAGCAAGTTGAAGTGTGGATGTGTAACCAAGTGATGCATGAAAGAAGAAAAAGTTAGAAAGCTAAGTCTATAGCAGAGATTAATGAAGTGTTGGAGCTAGTGAATAATAAAGTAATGAAGTTAAGATAAAGAGCACATAAGGGATCTGACTAAGCAAGAGGTAGTTGCATATTTACAAATCAAAATTTATATTATTGCTTATTAACATTTGTAGTAGAAAAGTCTCTTAACCGAGTGGACTTAAAAGTCTTATTGTAAATTCTTGAGAGATGTGACATTTTAGAAGAGTGTTTAAAGACCTTTAACTAGGCCACTCCTAATAGAGTGAAGATCCTAATAGATCTAAGGAAAATCCCCTAACAAGATCACATTTAATAGTGTACATTGTAATCTTTAACGGGATTGGCTCTTAATCAAGCATACTTCATAAGAGTATTTTGGTTGGTGGGTGACAATTCCCAATTGGTTTTTCCCAAATTGGGTTTCCACATTAAATACTAGTGTCAAATTTTTGTTGAATGTTTATTGTGCATGTTATTTGTTGATTACTTAAAGTTGTTGATTGAAAAAGTGTTGTCAGTTACTATTGAAGTTTGTCTTACCGAGTTGAATCGGAGTTAAAGTTTGTAAGGTTTAATGAATCACTAATTACCAATTCACCCCCCTCTCAGTAATCCAATACCTTATTTCAATCACCTTTGTTTTTTGGTTAACCAAAGCCAATCCCTTCTTTTCTTCTACTCCAATGCAGGGAAAGGAACTCTGAATTTTTTCTAATTTCTCCGTCATGTTGCCTAAGATTTGTTAAAGGGGGGGAAGTAAATAGGGATGCCTTGAAAGGAGGCAGCAAGGAGTTGTAGATTACCAATGCTATTTAATATTGTTAAATAAGCAGTATTTAATATTATTATTTGTAAAGTTTATTTGCAAGCCTTTAATGGTGGGCCTCCCATATACACATAGGATTTTATATATAATTTTTCTTTATTAAGATTTTTTTTATTGTTTTACAACTTTATTAAAATTTCTTAATCAACATGAAAATATATTTTATTTTCTCATTAAATGATCTAATTTTTATTCCATATATGTGTAGATTTGACAAATTTAATCAACCACCTATACATTTAAGAAATGAAATAATTGTAATTATAATATTTCTATAAAACTATTAAATTATCTAAATATATATACTAGTGATTTAGAAAAAGAATCATAATAAATATGAAATAAGAATCTAATCTAACTTATTAAATAGATCTAAAGTTTTAGAATATAGTTCATAATTAAGTTTCAAGACATTCTAATGACACTAATGGAACAAAAAATGTCAATGGATTGTATTCATTTCTACATAATAAGATATGGAAAAAAATATGTATCCTTCTAATTGCACCAAGCTTTGTATGTGTGTGTGTGTGACTCAATTTATCATTTGATCTTACTATTTCAGTAAGATTGATTACATATTCCCCTAATAAGCCTTGAATATGTAAATACTAACTTTGTTGTCACAAATTAAATATCATATAAATTAAAGCCCTTGTGATATTTAATATGTATATGTGATACACTAAATGAAGTGATTTACATCTTTAATTTATGATTTGATCATTACTATTTCAGTGACATTGATTACATAATCCCCTAATAAGCCTTGAATATATATTGACTTTCTTGCCACATATTAAATATCATGTAAATTTAATGATATTATACATTAACATTACTATTTAGGATTTAATTTAGAAGGGTATTACATAATTTGAAAATAAATTACTAATGTTTACATTCTAGAAGAATTATGTAATCTTCTTTTAGAATCTTTCACAATAGTAGTCATCAAAATTTATAGATCTACAATATGAAACACATGCCAATGAAAAATAAAAATCTCTTCACCCATCCACTATGGCATCATCAAGCCACTACTAAGATATAGCCATCCCTAGATCAAGGAGTCACCAAAACCCCCACAATTTTCAAAAACTTATTACATCTCATAGCTTTTAACAATCACATACTCAAACATAAAATTCACAAAAATCATCAAATTATAAACAATTTAAGAAACATATTAGACTCAAAAATATTTGTAGATATTAACAAGGAAAAAATAAACACCCTATAGTATGAGTTTATCATAAACACGGAAATGATCAATTGGATAAGAACATTGATTGGAGTAGGTGAGTCCTCTCAATTCCCTCCATTCCAAAATTAGAAGATCCTATCTTTATTTTCTCTGTCTTCTTTTGCAATATCGCCAAAGCTAGAACCACCTAAAGAAAAATAATTAAAATCAAACAATGGAGCCCCAAAAATAAAAATGAAAAATCAAACCAAAAATATATATTTTTCCAATGTTCTCCAAGGAATTAAAAAATAAACCATTAAAAAATAAACCATATTTGGCATCCTTAAATCTGAAGGTGACATTTGTCAGCTTCACCTTCCATCATCCAAAGAAATATTATCCTCTCTCAATGATTCATGAAGTTTGGGAGATTCTCCCTCCCAAGGTGCCTCATGTTTCCATCAAAATGGGTGAGTCATGAGAGGGATTTATCCCTCTCAACCTTATTCTCAAAAAACCTTATCATAGTTGAAGGGAAAAATATAATGATGACACATCACCCATTCCACCTCTTATTATTCAATTTGCATCACTAACCTAAAAGGCCTCTAAAAAGGATCTACAACTTAACCATGCATTAAGAAAAAAGGTTCCAAAACATGTCTAACCTTTAGGTGTATACATAGGGTTCTTAAAATATATAAAAATAAGCACTTTAAAGAATTTAATGCCCAAATAAAAATAAACATCTAGATTAATAAAACTAAGGATCTCAAGCAAAATAATTTAAAAAAAATGAATGGAATATAAATGTTAATTAAATTGACTTCAAAATAAAATTATAGAAAAGCAAATAATACAACACTTAAAAATCACATTTAACACATTACACTCAACTAGCACTTCAACAAATGAAGTACTTATGGGGTTATGGTAAATCTCCCTTCCCTCCCATTGGCACTATACAATTTACTTGCATCATTAATAAATCATTATAATCAACAGTCAATTACATGTAAATTACCACTCATGCATACTTGAAGTTCCTTGTCTAATCCAATTTGTGTTGCCTCTACTCTTACTATCTAATTATTTCATTAAAAAATTCCTCTATTCCATTGTTCCATTGTCAAGTCTGAGATAATGTATTAGTAGAATTTATTATTCAAGAATAATTATAGAACTCTTATTTATTCAGTTTCATTACTTTTTATACAAGGTCATTTGTTATTAATTCTCAATCCCCAAATATTATGTCCAATCCTTAACCCAACTTATACTTAGGATCGTATAATAAATCACATATCAATGTCTAAATATAAACCCAATAACATCCAATAAGTCTAAAATTTAACTCTTTGAATTTACGACACCATTGAACTCTTCTTGTATAATATTTTTCTAACACTAATAATTTAATTCAATTATTTATGCAATATACACACCTATTTCTTAACAATTACCCTCTCTTTTTTTTGCACTATTTTATTGAAGAGAAAAAGAAGGCATAATTGGATACCATAGGATTCATTCACATGATCTATAAGACATCACACCTAAGAAAAGCCACACATTTTAATATTAAATAAGACACTTAAGAAATAATAATCACACATAAGGGTAGGCCTTACAACAATGGAATCAGGCCTAGAGGAGATGAATTGGCCACTAATGAAAGTGATAGTTTTGTTGTATCAAAAGGACATATTTCTTATCAATTTTTATGGTTTATCAAGTTCATAAAAGAAGGGAGGCATCAAAAAAAATTCTCGAGTACAAAGGGACTTTTTGGAATTTGTCAATAAAAACATTATAATCGATGTGATTCTAAAAAATGACTCTTTCACCTAGACCAATAGAAGAAGAGGCCTCACAAGTATAGTTCATAAATAATAGACGAGAACTTAATACTAATAAAGTGGGGATAATTGGTGGTAATGGTGGAGGAAATGTTCTCAATTTATTTGTGTCTAATCTCTTTCTAATAGCTCTTGTTTTCACCCTAGATGGTCTATGTAAGAATTTGCCTAAGGCAAAGAATGAAAATGCCAAGATCTAGAAGCTCAATTGATAGCACAAGAGAAAAAAATATGATATGATCAATTGAATGATTCAATAATGATCAATAATGAAATAGATACAAAAGTAATTGAATAAATACAAATTAGATGTTCCTAAATATATAGGCAATGTATGATAACTAGGAGAGATGCAAATGATAACCTATCAACTAGACAAGGTGTAATCACATGTCCACCAAAGGTGGATCATCATCCATTATACATCAAAATATGTGCACCATGTACAAAAATGAGTGGATGGTAATGTGATAAGAGCACTAAAGGTGGATCTCACACATAAATAGGCATGAGATGACAACTATCACCACCTAAAGTGGAATTCTCCTACACCACATGCTAAAATGAGATGAAAACTCCTAGGTGTCTCAATGACAACTAACATGCAAATGCATTATCCTAAGTAAACTTAAGTAAAGTGTTATTAGGAATATTTAATTACGCCAGCACTCCCCCTTAAGTACAACTTAGGGGAATGAACTTAATCGCACAAGGTTAGATGACAATGCAAGATGGGTCTCGGCTACTAGGCCATGTTAGGTACCCATGTACAATATGTAATTGTAAAATATATTCAATGCAATCTCTCATAAAGAAGAGAAAGAGGGAAAACCTCATGGGAAAAAACCTCCCTGAAAAAGAGAGATAAGTAAAATAATAGAAGATCAAAGAAGACCTCATGTGCTCAAAAAATATCCCCCCATTAGAGAGAAGAAGAGGAAGAGAGACCAAGTAGCCCCCCTCAATGTAGAATGAAAACCAATGGTAGATGCTCCAAGCTCGATGTAGAAACTTCTTCAAGAGTAGACCAAAGGTGTATGTATGAATCCTCCTCCCTAATCTATAAGAACAAACCTCAAAATGTATGGAATCTCTAAAAACTTCTCAAGTGTCCCCTTGTCAATGTTGAAAGGTGCCTCCTCCAAATCATGTGTACTAATCCACTCTATTGAAAAATACAAATCAGGATCAACTGAGGATGAATGTAGAACATGTGTCAAAGAACCAAGTGTCTCCTTTGAAGATAAAGTGACCTCCTCCAATTGTTGTATCAAAATATCCACAATCATATCACCCTTGAAAGAAATGATGAAGTGGATAATGAAGATGATGGTCATTGTGCTCCCTCACAAAAACTGAAGAAGGAACATCTTCACCAAAGATAAGATGAATGTCATCAATAGTGTCTCCCAAATTTGAAATGTAGGACTCCATAAACAAACCTGTAATGTCTGTCAAGTAGCCATCACATGAAACTAAGTCTGGAAGACAATCAATATCTTACTACATTGAGTCATTGAACCCATGGTTGTATGAATGCAATCATCATCAGGAGAAAGAGTATAAGTAGTCTCAATAGGAGGAGATGAAATGGAAGGCTCAAGAACTTGATCATGTGTGAGAATAACCAAGTTCAAGTAGCCAAAACTCTCCTCAAAATATGAATCATCATTGTAAACATGATCATATGCTGAATAATGATTGTCATCAAGAGGAACAAAATTTTCAAAGGAGTACAACTGAGAAGAGTGATCCACCATCCAAGTAGCAATAATTTCTCCACTCTCCAAGTCCTTGATGATAACTAAATCAAGTGTAAATTAAACAGTCTTCTTTGTAGCACCATGTGTGATTTGATAGACAAAATAAAGGTTATTGGTTAACTATGGAACACACAACACATCATTGAAGTGTCCCTCCCCAAAATCAATACTTTCTTTCCCAGTCACATTCATGTAATTTTGATTGCCCATCAAAATAGGTGGACCTTTGCAAGGCTCAAATGATGAAAACATGGACTGTGAAGAAGCCATATGATGAGAAGCCCATGAATCTAGAAGCCATCTCCCTAAATCATGACTTGAAGAAGCATATAAAGCTTGCCCTTTTTGTGTGACAAATATGTGACCCTTTCTTGTATCCTTGTAGAAACTCAAAAATGGACAAGTGCTTAAAATCATTCAAATTGCAAAATCTTAATCAAAATTGCAAATTCTTAATCAAAATAGACATTTGTTAATCAACATTGGACAAAATCGTTAAATCAAAGGAAAAATCAAATAATGACATTAAATAATTAAATCAAAGCTTAAAGAGGTCAAAAATATTATATAATTAATTTTAATCAATTAATTGTATAGTTTTAAATCAAAAATCAAATTGAATCTATTCCCTTACATGGCTAATTTAATTAATTGATGGAATTTAATTAATCCTAATATATTTCAACAACAATTTGAGCAACCAATGAGAATTGAGGAACAAAAGAACATGGATCACTCCAAAATAGTTGAATCTCAATCACACATTTCAACTTTGAATCTCATCCACTCAATTTTGTCTTTTTGTCTAAACCTTTGAGACAAACATTTAAATTGTCCCCCCATTTAAAAACATTGCAAATTTTTTGACTCAACCAAGGCTAAATCATGATTACTTCACTCTACCCCCTACCCTTGGGAATTTACTATAAATGAGAGGCATTTTGAGAGCAATAATCATCTTAGAAATTCATTTGCAAAGAATCACCATTATAGTCATTTTCATAGCAATTGAGAGAAATTAAGAGCATGTGAATTATCTTTGTATCACATTATCAATTTGAGAGCTAAATTAAGCATTTGTAGTATCATATTTCTCATTCTAGATTTGTCACTAGTGGAGAATAGGCTGAGAGCTTCACTTACCAAATTAGTTATAGAACCATGAGATGTCATGGATGTTAAATTCAATTCTTAGTTTAAATTTGCATTGTATTTGCTTAGAATTGTTAGTTAAGGATCCTAATTTCATGAAGGTGTTAAACTTACACACACAAATGGCGCTCACCGTGGGGCTCTAAGCCTCATATCTAATATTTTCATCAAGTTTTGTGTGTTTTTGTTGTCACTTTTCCATGAATTTTTGCAAAAAATAGGATAAATGACGCATATGAAGAATCTAATGACGCTTGTGGCTATTATGATGATGCTTATCAGCAATTAACTGATGCCTAAGAGATAAAGTGTGACACCTGTGAGATAAATTGCTATGCCTGAGACTTGAGAAGTACCATGTATTCACTGTCTTTTGCCGCCTGTGACAATCTTTACAATGTAATTTACAGTGATCTGTCATGCTTAGTATTTCTTAAATGATGCCTAGTATTTTTTTATTGCCACTTTAAATATCTTATCGTACATAATTTTCAATACTTTTAACGCCTGTCATTTAAAGTATTACGCCTGCTAATCTTTAAATATGGCTTGAGTCACTAGAAAGTGATGCCTGCTATTTTTAAAGTTACACCTGCTAATCTTTAAATCATGCGTATTAGCTGACTAATGACGCCTAGTATTTTCTACTTCAATTTGTTGTCAAATCAATTAAAAAAAATTTCTCACTCTCTGTCTGTATTTTTCCTGCAAATGAGAAAACACAGAAAAGTTCAAAAACCAGAGAGCAGAGTCACACAACCAAGCAAAGAGGTGAAAATTCATAGTGCTGCAATTTTAGAGAGTTTGGGGTTAGAAGATAAATTATATGCTCATTACATTAAAGTGTTAGGCACTTACAAGAATAAATTCCCTACTTTGGATTAGAATTGCTTGCATTAAGTTGTTGAAATTCCTTTGAAAAATCTAGTCAAGAACACTTAATGGCAATTGCACTTTGTTCCTTTTTGTTTCCCTCATTTTTTATGGCTTTTTTGGACTAACTTGTTGGAGGAGGGAGTGGAAACGATCACCACTAGGTGAGTGAGCAAATCAAAAAGCCAAAAATCTCATAAAAGTGATTAGCCTTTGCTAGCTTCAAAAGAGAGGTATTCATCAAATCAAGCTTGCATTTGCTTAGATTGTGGCTTTCATTAAATCTAGCTTAATTAAAATAAGGAATTAACCAAACACTTCAATTCTAAGAATCTCGTTGTCAAGAGATTGAAAAAAAACAATTGTTCCTTTAGTGTTTGGAACAAAGAACAACAATAGGGATATGCTCTCCACTTTTTAAGCCAACCAAATTCCCAAACTTGTTGAACTAAGTTCAATTTCTTGCTTTTCTATACATGCTAGTTAAAATAGAGCAATAGAGAGCCTACCTCCTGAGATTTTCCTTACGAGGACAGTGAGAGGGAATGACCCAAGTGGGAGACAATCACCTTAGCTGCGATACTATCCAACCCACTATAAAAAAATACACTCTTCCTTAATAGGGGCGAGACTAGATTATGTGAAAGTTTCTTCACTTCCTCTAGTAGTCCTTTTGGATTGTGCCAAATCATCCTTTTGTGCATGTGGGAAGCCCGCAAGTGGGAAAAAGAACTTGGCATGATTTAGAACGGAATTATTCATTAAATCCTGATAAGAAGTAAGCTACCTTATAGAGCCAAACACATTAAAAGCCAAATTTGACTATAGGTAGATTGCGTGGAAGACTTTCTTGTTCAATACTTGTGAAAAATGACTGAGAACATACACTTTTAGTGTGGCTTTAGGGACATGGTGCAAATTTGATGTGTGTGTTGCATTTGTACTTCATTTTCAAGTGAGAAAATTCTACAAACCTGATCTTACAATTTTTAAAATCTAAAATTTACAACCTGGTCTTCCAAGTGCCACCTATACAAAGGAAAAAACTGCCTGTGCATAGAGAAGTTATGCCTATGACTTGTAAAATGATGCTTGGAAACAATAAAGTCATGCCTGTAACTGTTTAAGTGACACCTATAAAAATTTAAATCACGCCTACCAATAGGCAAAATCTGCTTGCTCAACTATAGAGTGCCGCCTGAGAAGATTCCAGTTACCATGTATGAAACTAAAAGTCACGCCTACACACTGGTGAGTGATGCCCAAAATCAAAAAAGGGAAAATGGTGAGCATTTCCTGAGGGTTTTAAACAATTTTGGTTCTAGATCCAGATACCCTTTTGGCTTTTTTATTTGTTCCAGTACCCTGCTTGGTCAGAAATCATGGTTTTGAGCAATTTTTAAAATTTCACAAGGATTCAGCCACAAGCAAGCAAGATAAAAGCATATTTTCAAGTGGTTTATGTTCATGCCTTCTTTTACTTGATCATATTATGTAAAGAAAACCTTGCAAGAAGATGGAACTTATTTGAGACAAGAGCTTCCTTTCCCAAGTGATACTTCTACCACCCCAAAAGTACCACAAGAACCACCTGTTCAAGAAGCGAAAACCAACATGATGTACTCTGGTGGCTTGGGTAATAAAAAAAATGGAGGTATTGACCCAAACAATTAGGGTAATACCAATAATGGAGGAATAGACCCTAACAGTCAAGGGATTAACAACAATACTAACGGGGGCAATGGTGAACCAACCGCTGATGATGCAACTTATGAAAAGGTTAGTGAAGCTATACAAAGCCCGTACTTTTTAAAACTCATGGAGAAAGTGATGGAAAGAGACAAGGAAAATCACTTTCTAGACCTAGCCCAAAAAGGTCTAAAACTCCCTCAGGACTATGATGTTAATCAACTTAGACCACCAGAAGTTGAAGAGAGCTTAATTGATATCATGAATAAACAATTTAAGTTATTTTAAATGCAATTGGACATGATAAAGCAAAGCGAGGCTCTAAAGCCCTTTTATATAGAAGCATTATGTCCATTTCCATTTGACAAGAGTCTAGTCATGGTACCATTCCCTATCAACGTTGTATTTCCTAAGTATGATAAATACAAAGGAACATTGGATCCTCAAGATCATCTACGGGAATTTTGTGCATTGAGCTTGGAATTCATGCATGATACCACTTATTTAATGAGATTATTTCCTAGAAGTTTGGGAGGTATGGCCATGGAATGGTTTTTTAAATTACCTTTTGGCATTAAAACTTTTGAAGAGATGGCTTCTAAATTTGTGGCACACTATTCATATAATATCAAACATGAAGTCACAATGATCACCTTATGTAATACCAAGCAAAAAGAAGGAGAAGGATTCCTAATTTTCCTACAAAGATGGAGGATGGTATTTGCTAGATATCCTCGGAGTGTACCAAAAAAAGAGAAGATGGATATCTTTATCAGTAGCTTGGGTAGTGAGATGAATTATTGGTTGAGAATGCAATGTCCTAAGACCTTCCAAGATCTTATCAAAAATAGGGTGACTACGGAAGAGGTATTAGTTAAAAGTGGAGAGTTAAAACTCTATAAGGACAGTAAGAATTACAATAACAATACCTCCAACAACAACCATAACAACCAAAATAAGAAATTTTCTAACAACTATAATCAGTTTGGGTTGAAGAACAGCAATAAAGGAGTGGTCAATGATGGTGTTGTCGATTCTAGTAATTTTAAAGTGACTCCCTTTTCCCTCACAAGAACACCTAATCAGCTGACCAATGCAAATCAAGCTCCCAAAGTGCCTTACAACAACAATACCAATAGTGGAAATTTTGGGAACAATCCAGGAGGTAACAAATCTAACAAATTCTTGGTACCAACTGCCAAGAGGACCTTCACACCTTTGGGTGAACCTCTCAAGAAAGCATTGAAGACTCTCATAGCTAACAAGATCATTAATTACCTAGCATTCAACCCTATGAGCCACAGAACAAACCCAGCTGGTGGAGTGAGAATAGTCACTATGATATCGTAGAATTATAGGGCATAAGACAAATGATTGCTTACAGTTGAAGAATGTGGTGCAAGACCTAATTGATAATGGTACAATCACTATTGAAGGACCTCAAGCTAATGAAGACCACACAGCGTTTAAACAACCTTTTTATAACCATGAAAAAGGTGAATCATCCAATGGGAATAAGTAAAGTAGCAACAATATCAATTTTGTACCTCATTATGATAATGTTATCAATACTATATCCAAGAGTGAGCATGTAGTAAATACTATTGTGATCAAGGAACATCCCCAAAAGGAAACATCTAATGTTATCACTAGGGGGAAGGCTTTAAGGATTACCTTACAAGGGGTTGATCCTAAACCTATTGGCCCTCCACAATCTAGTATTTTGGAAAAACAACTAGCTACAATAGCAAAACCATATAGTTTGGTGGATCAACTACAAAATACTCCAGCACAAATTTCTATCTTGGAGTTATTAAAGTTATCACCAAATCACAAGGAAATCTTAGAGAAATATTTAGTGGAAACTAATGTTCCTACCAACTTAGACAAGGAGAAGTTTTAGAATATGGTAGCACATCTCATTGTGCCCCATTGCCTTTCATTTTTAGACCATGATCACATGTCCATTACCCATCCCCAAAATCTATCATTGCATATAGAAGTTTTGATTGAAAGACATAGGGTCAAGAGAGCTCTCATAGATGGGGGAGCTGGTATTAACATCTACACTTTGAGCCTTGTCAAATCTCTAGGATTATCCAAGTCATCCATTGATCCTACAAAAAGAATTACCATAAAGGTTTATGATGAATCAGAAAGAGCTTCAAAAGGCATGATTATATTGCCTATTCAAGTTGGACCTGTCAAAAAGGACACAAAATGTCAAGTCTTAGATATGAAATTGACTTATAATATCTTATTGGGGAGGTGGTGGATTCATGAGATGCAAGCGGTTCCATCCACATATCATCAATGCATAAAATTTTCGTACATGGGTGAGGAAATCACAATTGGAGGGGATTCAAATCCTTTCTAATATTGCAATGCACTAAAGCCTCTCCATGAATTATTTATTCTACATAACAGAGAAGGGATTATTCCAAGGGCCACCATTGAAGACATTAAAGTGGATGATCCTAAGTTAACATTAAGTGCTACTACTACTTCAAACCCTCCTTGAACTAACTCAACTACATCAACTAAAGGAAAGGAGAAAGTGAGTTATAAGGGTCCAACTTCAAAAGAAAATTCAAATAAAGCATTTATACCAGAAGAAGAACTTTTCAAACCCACCAAAGAAGAGAAAGATAAAGCTAAAGAAGACCATTACAAAAAAAATGAGTGAGATAATGCAAACATTTGAAAAATAATGTAAAATTAGTTCCAAAGGAGTAGGGGAATATTCTATTTCCTTATTCCACTACTACATTTGGGGTCAAATTCCGACGGCTATTTGTTGGATTTGCAATGCTAATTTGTTAGCATTTTGACAGATGAATCCGTCGCCATTTTTGTGTAGGAAATTGTGACAAAAGATGTATCTGTCAGTTTACCGACACCATATCACATCAAAAACTTGCACATGGCAACAGCTTCCTTATGGCATTTTCTATGGTTCATCCATCAGAATTCTGACACAATGACCTGTCAAAAATATACAATCTCTGTCAGAAATAACTGTCGAAAGCATATACTTTTCGATAGTATAACTATTGGAATAGTGACAGTTGCCACTTAATTCTGATAGATATACCTATCGATGATATGGCATTAATGTCGAAGTTTCTATCGAAACATTTCTATTTGTGACACTTAAATTGTCGGAAGAGTGACAGTCCTTTAGCATTTCTCCGACAAGTTCCCTATTGAACGTATAGCATTACTGTTGGAAGTACTGTCATAAATTATTTTTCTCTGACATTTGATCTGTCAAATGCATAGCACTTCTATTAGAATTAATTATTGAGTGTCAAAAAACCGATGGATATGCACATTAAAGATAAAACAACTCAAGAGACCATCATAGGTTCTCTCCTTCTTCGGTCTATATTATTGATAGAATGTTTTACCTTTCATTAGCGCATCAAATCCGGGGATTTGAAAGAATTTAATAGAATATTTTCATGACAATGTATATTATTTAAGTTGACGTTGCATGAATTTATCTACTTCATGCACTTGTATACTATGAGGATGGCAATAAAGAAGCATTTCCATGGGAGGAGATGCTTCTTTATCGCCATCTTCATAGTATACAAGTGCGCAAAGTAGATAAATTTGTGCAACGTCAACTTAAATAATATACGTTGTCATGAAAATATTCTATTAAATTCTTTCAAATCCTCGGATTTGATGAGCTAATGAAAGGTAAAACATTCTATCAATAATATAGACCGAAGAAAGAGACAACCTATGATGGTCTCTTGAGCTGTGTTAACTTTAGTCCTAGCTACCTGTCGATCTTCGAGAATAATCACCACCTTGCATTTATGTACACTGCAAAAATTGATCACAGTCTCACAAAAACATTTTACACTTGTACATATCATCAATACTGGAGGCCTAAATTAATTTTATATGATCACTAGCACATTTTGTGCATGGATGAGAAAACACTATCCAAAGTTTCTAGATAACCATTTTTTAGAAGAGGAATGAGTGGAGACCAAAGAAGGGATAATTGTGAAGGTTTTATAGATGTAGGTTATTGAATCATCATCTCTGCACTGGTACTCAATCTGGCCTCCACTCCATATACATCTTCTCATAATCTAAAAACTCTCCATCATTGATTCTTGTCATTTTTTCAGCATCTTCATGGACTGAGATCTTAAATTATTGAGCTTCTCTTTGTTTCGAGAATAGTTTAACATTCTCTACTTAACAGGGCCAACCACATGAAGGTGGAAGCTCACCTAGCCCCTCCTAGGAGCCTCTTATGACCCTTTATGACATTTTAAGACCTCTAAGATGTATTCTTAGGGATCGTAAAGGGTCATAAGGGGTCCTGGGACACAACAGCTGAGAAACATAAATGTAGGCATCATGGTCACAATTTTTTGGAGACACAACATAATTGAGTGGTTTTTCGAGATGATGCAAAGTAGTGGTTGATTTGCATCATCTAGGAATAGCACTCAATTATGTTGTGTCTCCAAAAAATTGTGACCATGATGCCTACATTTATGTTTCTCAGCTATTATGATATGTACATCACAGTCTGTCCTTGTTGCAGTAGCAGATCCTCTATTCCACAATAAAAAGGAAGACATCTTTTTAGCCTGGGTCTCGATCCTACCCCAATTGTTGAAGGATCCAAGGCCAGGCTCGAAAGATGTCTTCCCATTCTGTCTGCAACATTGTGTCCATCCATGATCTTAGGAACATCATCATCTTTCCACTCTTCATTTGCCAAAATATATCACTTCTTCAAGCTTGCAGAGTAATCTTATTAATAAAAGAACTCTTGCCAACATTAGGGTACCCACAGATCAAAATAATTGATGTTATTGGTGCTTGTGCTCAAGGATGTCGATTCACTATTTTGAAATGGTCAAATCATTTTTATTTCAATTGTAGAGAAAAGGAGTGGGAGAAAATGAGTGGGTGAAAGCTGATCAAGAGCGAGAGAAGGCATTGCATTTTATTTGATCATAAATGCTCTCTGAAATGACCAATCATGTTTTCTATTCAATTATTTTTGGTGTGTTTTTTCCCCATATTCAGTAGACAAAAATCATGGCGGCAGCCACTTAGCCATATTTTTTATGTTCCAGATATTTTACAAAGATACAGGTATGTGGATTTATCGTTCAATTGCTTGCAGTTATTGGTCAAATGCAAATATTTTGTCATGTTGCAAGGGCAAGATATCAGTTTGGTGTTTTTGGTTTATGTTAAAAGTTGATTTGGTAAAATCCTCAAAAAACACACTACATGTTCTAAAATGTAAAGAAGTTGAATGTTAAATGTAAGATATATATCTCATCCATAGTAATCAAAAGAAAGGACATGAAACTTATAAGGAGATTTACTAAACCAAAAATATAAGCGAATAGGAAACATGGATTGGTATCTTATGAATTGGTTTTTTAGGTGACAATCTTCATTAATCTCCTTAGAAAAATACCCCTCCTCACAAAAAATGCATTTAACACAAAAAAAAATCTACAAAACTGAACCAATGGCATGTTTAGAACAAAGAAATAGATTGATAATAATATGCTGAAATTTCTATTATGTTTAATACATGCAAAAGGACCAGTCCCAACAATTCTTAAACATACTTTATATGATATGATAATAACATGCTAATTAAATTGATAAAGGTACCATTTAATCTACTAATTACTAATTACACAAAAAACAAATTTACAAAACTGAACCAATGGCATGTTCTTCGTATGTGATTTCTTCATCTTTCGAGCCTCTAGCATCATATTCGACCACAAATTTCAAATGCATTGCATTTTATTTGATCATGAATGCTCTCTAAAATGACTGCATTCTACTAGTGTCATGCCCTAGCCCATGCTTTATCTCCAATATTTGATGTTATTGGTGCTTGTGCTCAAGGATATTGATTCACTATTTTAAAATGTTTGGATCATTTTGGTCGTAACTATTCCTCTAGTACACAGTCAGGAAATGTAACTATCTAATGATTATATGCAATGTTGAATGGATAAAATGCTTTATTCTTGGTAGAAGTGAATGGAAGGAATAGTGTTGGTGTTAGGTTTCATTTATTATTGAATTCAATGGTTTCCAAGATGTGTTGAGGAGTTTTCTCTTTGTTTAATGTTAACTGTTCCTGCACAATCCACTCATATAATAGTGAAATGCTATATGATTGACAATTTCATACAACTGGTCCTTTGGCATGTATTAAATACAATCCAGTCACTTATTGAATGCTTTGGAGACTACTGGTTTGACTGTCCATGCGTTACCAGTGACTGAGATTCATTAAAGGATACAAAACCCTTCATTTTGGGGTTATTGTGTGTGGATTCAAATGTAGGTTTGATTTGGTTAATTTTTAGAAGAGATCAATAATGTATTTAAAGATAATCTTACATGTTTGGAGAGGTTTGAGAGGCACTTATAATGATTGTACCCTCACAAATAGCGGCATAGACTGGTTTTACTAAGTTTCCTTTCTCTATTTTGAGGTTTCCTTTCTCTGCCGCAGGGGTACAGTTAGAGGGTTCATTGACAAAATGATCCTTTGAATGGTTACTATAAATATGAATGATTTGATATAGCATATTGCTCATTTTACTTGAAGTTTGGAATAGCTTGTGCAAGGTTGAAAGTAGTTTTGGTCATTTTGGTCATGACTGTTCCTCTACATAGTCAGAAAATGTAACTATCTAATGATTATATGTAATGTTGAATGGATTAAATGCTTTATTCTTGGTAGAAGTGAATGGAGTTTCCAAGATGTGTTGAGGAGTTTGTTCCTTGTTTAATGTTAACTGTTCATGCACAATCCACTCATACAACAGTGAAGTTACAAAACTGAACCAATGGCATGTTTACAACAAAGAAATAGAATGATAATAATATGCTAAAAATTCTATATATTCTATTTAATACATGCCAAAGGACCAGTCCCAACAATTCTTAAACATACTAGTTATCTGATATGATCAATTGTTAATAAAGGTCTAATTCTGTAGACTGCTAGCATGAAGGAAGATTTGACCTAGCCAAATTTTCCTTGTACCACACAAAGAAAATGTGTGATAACTATGTCTACTCCAACCTTAATTGTTTAAGAATTCATCATATTAGATAAAGTATGTTTAAGAATTGTTGGGAGTTCTATTAGACCTTTGTTGTAAACATGTCATTGGTTTTCAAATGTTTGGATTCACGTTTATTGATATTACTAGCATATATGTTTAATGATGCCATTGTATATTGTTGTCACTGAAATGACCACATTCTACTAGTGTCCTTCCCTAGCCCATGCTTGAACTCCATTATTTGATGTTATTGGTGCTTGTGTTCAAGGATATCCATTTTTTTGAAATGTTGACTATGGTTATCAAATGGACAGCCCGTGAGCTTCTAGCTAGGCGTCATTTGTATTGATAGCTTAGGGCATCAAATGTATTGTATCATTGATAGTTGAGACTTTGTTAAAAGGAAATAGGATAAAGAATGATTCTAATTTAGTTTCTCTATTTTGATCTCTAAGTGGCTTACAACCCTAGAGAAGTATATGCAGATTTATAAATGTAGTTGTAGGATACATAGCAGTCGATAATTCACAAGAAATCCATGCATCTAATTTGAATAGAAATTAATACAAAGAAATAGGGTCCTCCAATGGCCCAATCATCCGGACCTTGACTATCCCCTCAACCAGTGACCCTTCAAAAATGGGTTATCATGCAATTAGTGAATGATCCTTCATTCTCCTGGTCTACCCTACATCCAAACATATTGAAAATACACAATAAAATGATAACAAGTCTTTCACAATCCCCCTTCCCTCAAGGGACACTATCAACCATCCCTTCCACATAGAATTTCACTGTTGTATGAGTGGATTGTGTAGGAATAGTTAACATTAAACAAGGAGCAAACTCCTCAACACATCTTTGTTGTAAACATGCCATTGGTTTAGTTTTGCAAATTTGTTTTTTGTGTTCAATGCATTTAAATGGAACATTAAGCATAGTAATAATATGCTTAATCTATTAGTAATTTTAGATTAAATGCCCATAACACCTTTATCAATTTAGCATGTTATTATAAGATACTAAAGAAGACCTACTATTTGTTAGAGAAATCTTCATTGTCCTCCACAATGAAGACAATGAAGATTGACCTCCTGCCCCACAACAAAGAACATTTTAATAAGAATAAGATATAATATAATGTTAGAATAAACTTTGAACAAAGACATGTAATTCTTAAGTTAATGATCTAAAAAGCTTCAAATATAGGAATTGAAAAAGAAGATAGTGCCAAGAAACATTTTCACAAATATGAAACGTGAGGAAAAGTAATAACATTAACAATGCCAAGATTCACAGCATTAAATTTCACCTGCAGATGAGTTTCTGTAGTTGGTTTCCCAACATCAAAAATATGTTGAGTTGCATTTGAGATGTAACTAAGAGTATCATGTGGGGCAGACCCTAAACTTTGAAAGCATTCTCCAACCTGGCAATTCAAAATTCAATCTAGGCAAGCATCAGTAAGTGAAATAAATTATAGACATCAACATCAACATCATCATAATCATTATAAATAAACTTTAAAGACATATTTTGGATAGTAGTATGTTTCTTGAAAGTTTTTGTGATGCTTCTAAACTTTAAAGACATATTTTATGGCTTAATGATAACATAGATTAGTGTTTTGTTTTCTGATGGAATGTTGTTGATCATTCATGGTCTTGAAGAAACTTTTGATTCTTTTGATTCTCAAGTCTTGACATTTTTTCTCAATGTGATATAGACTAGCCACAAGATGGTTCAGTTGGTCCTCTCTTTCTGTTTAATCATTTGTCTTCTTCATGGTGTAAGTGTTCATTAATATTCATTAATGGTAGGCAGTGATTCCTTGGTAATAAAGGCATTGACAGCATTCATAATCGTATAGCTCTTTACCTGATCTAGTCACATCATCAACATTGAGGTCAGTTTGTCTGGCCTCGGCCTCAACCTCAACCTGCTCATTAAGAACGGCCTCTACACTCTCTACAGCTACAATACAAATTGTTACATTAATCCAAAAACCAATTGCAATTAAATTTTTATTACTACACCAATCAATTTAAGATGTTTACTTGTATTACTGTGATGCACATCCTCATTTTCATCAACACGCACAGGTTGTGTATGACAAGAATCGGCAGGCTCCAAAGTTTCTAGATAACCATTTTTGAGAAGAAGAAAAATTGGAGGCTAAAGAAAGGATAATTGTGAAGGTTTTCTAGATGTAGGTTACTGAATCATCATCTCTTGTTGATATATTTTAGATTCTATGCCGGAATGAATGAACTATAGAGATCTAACACAACTAAACATAGAATAAAGTAAACAAGAAGGGATAGAAGATAGCCGAATATCAACCAAGTATACTCTAGTGTATATGCCTCCAAACTGTACTAACAAAGGTGTTGAGGAGAACCTTATTAATACCTTAGTGTTAGTGTATTGAGGAAGAGTCCAGTCCTAACAAAGGCTTCCAGCCCTAATCAACTCATAGTTAACATTGCCAATAATTGCTGGTTGTATGGATCAGATCATAATCTGATATTTATTCATGCTCAGACTTGTTCTTATCTATCAGTCGAAGCTACTTATCTTTCACACCAATATATGCTGATCTAAGTTTGCTTAAGGTAGAGAATCAAGTTTTTGGGGGAGGGAAGCACATTATGTTTTTGGTGCTTCTCTCCCTAGAATCCAACACCATATATATATGAATTGAATTATCTTCAAGAGGGCTAACCTGGTCTTATTAAATATATTTAATGTTAAAGCCAAGAGGCCCGAACTTGGGCCCTTAACTAATTCAACCAACATATATATATAAATGAAATAATAATCTCCTTATTATTATAAATCACACAAGGGTATTTATTTGATCAGTTTGATCTTGGCCGAAAGGCTATAATTATTAACACTCTGCACTAGTACTCAATCTGGACTCCACTCCATATACATCTTCTCAGAATCTAAAAACTCTCCATCATTGATTCCTATCATTTTTTCAACATCTCGATGGACCGAGACCTTAAATTATTGAGCTTCTCTTTGTTTCGAGAATAGTTAAACATTCTCTACTTAACAGGACCAACCCCATGAAGGTGGAAGCTCATCTGGCCCCTCCTAGGAGCCTCTTATGACCCTTTACGACATTTTAAGACCTCTTAGATGTATTCTTAGGGATCGTAAACAGTCGTAAAGGGTCATAAGGGGTCCTGGGACACAATAGCTAAGAAACATAATTGTAGGCATCGTGGTCACAATTTTTTGGAGACAACGTAATTGAGTTGTATACCCAGACGATGGAGAGCAACTCTTGCACCTC
This sequence comes from Chamaecyparis obtusa, assembly GCA_027943335.1. Taxonomy (NCBI): domain Eukaryota; kingdom Viridiplantae; phylum Streptophyta; class Pinopsida; order Cupressales; family Cupressaceae; genus Chamaecyparis; species Chamaecyparis obtusa. The sequence continues at coordinate 182,403 of BSBK01005587.1, read as the reverse complement.
TGATTCCAAGTTGACTACATCTGTTGCTCATGAATACAAGGTCCTCCAACAGATGTATTCAACTTGGAATCGGGGGTGCAGAAGTTGTTGGACACTGCTTGGGTACACAACTCAATTATGTTGTCTCCAAAAGATTGTGACTATGATGCCTACAATTATGTTTCTCAGCTATTGTGAAATCTACATTTATGTTTCTCAGTTGTCGTGTTTATGTGCATGTTTTTTATGTATTTTGGATAGTAAGTCTAATTTAATTTTTCTATAGACTAAGACCTTAAATCATGCAATGAGGATGCTTAGAACACTAGTATATGCAAATTTCATTATTTAATAATAAAAATCTATTAAAATGTTTATACCTTCTCCCATTTTCTGGTGTAATTCCTCTTTGAGTATCCCCTTTCTCCTTTGCATCCAAAATGAACTCATTCCAATCCCTCACTAGAATAAAGGGAGGATGCTCAAACTTCAGCAAGACTTCATACACACAACATTCGTAGATTATGTTCAATGCGTTATTTACATTCGTAAATCAGCGTTGCGTACAAATCTATGAATGGTGTGTGGTACGAAGCCATGCTCAAGCTTGAAAATGATAGTCAGTCCATAGTCAAGGTCAAGGAAAAAATGGAACAACCAAGAAAACACTATACATTAAATCATGTGATTGATAGCAGATTGGGGCTCACCTGAGCCATAAACATGAAGAATTATTCTTAAAAAAGATGTAAACCATATATATGCACACTTGAGGCAAAGAGAAGTTACGTCATATCCATATTAAAATATTAGTTACAATATGAAAATACTAAACTAACTAATTCCTGAGTTCATCTATGCATATGGTCGCAACAAAGATATGTGATTACAATACAGAGAAGGCATCATAAAAATATAATTTCAGAATTTGCCCTAGCCTGACACATTTTGCACTCAAATCCTTCATCATGGATAAGTGGAGATGGGAAAATAGATGCAGATGAGTTGTCATCGACCCAACTAAAGTATCTGCAGCCATTATTTCCCTGTGATGCCTAGTCAACATTAGTTCTTATATTATAATGAATAGTATTTACATTAGAAACATTAAATATATACACATCAGCAACCTTTTTTCTATTTGGGAAGCACCAAAATTGTCATCTAGGGTTCGGTGTCCATGAAGTCTTCAACACACATTGCCCACCACCACATCGACAGTTTGGCACATTGACAAGAGTCATCAAGCCTATATATCAATAATGCACCGTACCATCGTTACTACATTTATTATTTTTATATGATTATTTTTATATGAAATACACCAAGGAGTACCATCAGAAATATTAACCATTTACAATAATGAAAAGTAAACCTAAATCAAATAGCTCATTTTTTTATCAGCATGTGTTGTCTCTATGTATATGAAAAATGAAAGAAATATGAAGCTGAAATAAAATAGTGAACAAAATAGTATTCGATCCACATAGACTGAATGAAATATACCATCAAAAGGTGACAAAATCCTGTCACGAAGCAAAGACATAGGAAATCAAAAAGGGACAAAAGACAAGAAATAAGAAAAATCATTACGAGTATAGAAAAATCATTTATACTATAATCAAAAAAAGAAACACTCTTTGTCAACAATTTTCAAAATCATTAGGACTATAGAAAAAAAATTAAGACTATACAAAATCAAATTTTAGAAATGGACGGTTCTGATGCTTTTCCATTACAACAATTGAGCATTTATCATTTGGTATTGTGTATTCCATTTAAGTATGTCAACAATGTTCAAAATCTTGTCACCAAGCACAGACAAGAAATAAGAAAAATCATTAGGACTATAGAAAAATCAAGTTCTATAAATGGACAGTTCTGATATTGCTTTTCCATTACAACAATTGAGCATTCATCATTTGGTACTTCTTGGTGTATTCCATTTAATTTTTTCAATTTTCATGTTTATGTGCATGTTCTTTATGTGTTTGGCTTCTCTCCCTTGCAAGGGATGCGTTGATAGGTAATTGATTTGAAAGCATTATGATTTGATAGTCATTTTTTAGGATAGGCGTAATCATCCCACCAACCTTAATTAGCAACATTTGTGATATATGTCAAGTACTTATAATCAGTATGCCCAAAAAATAGAGACTTAGTAGTAAAAGCATGTCCTTTGGTTTACTAGTTTAATCTAGTTTAAGAATGGTTTGTTTCATGTTTGAATGTACCATTGAATGAAGCTTGGCTATATTAAGTACAATCTTAAGACTCGCGAGTCTTCAAATTCTCTTGTTTCCTTCAGACCTCCAAACATGTGTACTTTGAGTAGCCCTCCAACAAATGGACTTGTGATGATTTTCACAATAGTACATGTGTAGGAGGACTACTCTAATGTTCTTGACTTTCAAAGATTTGAGAAAGTAAAGAGAACACTGGCTATGTTTAATGTTAACTGTTCCTGCACAATCCACTCATACAATAGTGAAATGCTATGTGATTGACAATTTCATACAACTGGTCTTTTGGCTTGTATTAAATAGAATAGAATTTTCAGCATATTATTATCATTCTATTTCTTTGTTGTAAACATGTCATTGGTTTAGTTTTAATCTACTGGTGTCATGCCCTAGCCCATGCTTTATCTCCATTATTTGATGTTATTCACTGTTTTGAAATGTTGACTGTGGTTATCAAATGGAAAAAATAGAAAAAAAAAAATTGTACACGAAATTTTTTTTACAAAACTGAACCAATGGCATGTTTACAACAAAGAAATAGAATTATAATAATATGCTGAAAATTCTATTTTGTTTAATACATGCCAAAGGACCAGTTGTATGAAATTGTCAATCACGTAGCATTCCACTATTGTATGAGTGGATTATGTAGGAACAGTTAACATTAAACAAGGAGAAAACTCCTCAACACATCTTGGAAACCATTGAATTCAATAATAAATGAAACCTAACACCAACACTATTCCTTCCATTCACTTCTACCAAGAATTCCAGCACAAGCACAAGCTATTCCAAACTTCAAGTAAAATGAGAAATATGCTATGTCAAATCATTCATATTCATAGTAACCATTCAAAGGATCATTTTGTCAATGAACCCTCTGACTGTACCCCTACAGCAGAGAAAGGAAACCTCAAAATAGAGAAAGGAAACTTAGTAAAACCATTCTATGCCACTGTTTGTGAGGGTACAGTCATGATAAGTGCCTCTTAAACCTCTCCAAACATGTAAGAATTTCTTTAAATGCTTCATAGATCTCTTCTAAACATTAACGCATGGATAGTCAAACCAATAGTCTCCAAAGCATTCAATAAGTGAATATGAATGTTTGAAAACTTTCCTCTCAACTTCCCCAACCACTCATAATTGGTTAGAGGGATTAGTTGAGTGTTTAGACACTAAAACTTCTTAAACATACTTTATCTGATATGATGAATTGTAATATCAACAAAAATGAATCCAAACATTTGAAAATAGTGAATCGATATCCTTGAGCACAAGCACCAATAATATCAAATAATGGAGATAAAGCACGGACTAGGGTACAACACCAGTAGAATGTGGTCATTTCAGTGAGCATTCATGATCAAATAAAATGCAATGCATTTGAAATTTGCAGTCAAATATGATGCTAAAGGCTTGAAAGACATTCCCCGTCAAAGATACCAATCAAAGATGAAGAAATCACATACCTTCTCTTACGCTCAGCTTGCATGAAGGAAGATTTGATAGCCAAATCTTCCTTGTACCACATGAAGAACATGCCATTGGTTCAGTTTAGCATGTTATTATCATATCAAATAAAGTATGTTTAAGAATTGTTGGTAAGGATAGGAATAGTGGAGATTCTAGAAATATCCCTCTAACCGATTAGGAGTGGTTGGGGAAGTTGAGAGGAAAGTTTTCAAACATTCATATTCACTTATTGAATGCTTTGGAGACTATTGGTTTGACTATCCATGTGTTACCAGTGACTGAGATTCATTAAAGGATACAAAACCCTTCATTTTGGGTTATTGTGTATGGACTCATCCGCTTTAGCCAGGAAGATCAAGAAGATGGGGTAGGAGGACATTGTGGTAGAAGTATTTAAAGAAGCAACAAGAAGCAATAGAAAAGTTTTCAAGAGTTTGTAGCAACATTTCATAATCCATGAATGGTATGGGTAAGGTGACCTTCATTCTTGGCCATGACTTCAATGAAACATTAGACATGGCTGATAAGAAGAAGGGTCACTTGTTGATAGTGTTCCTTGAGGGAAGGGGGATTGTGAAAGACTAGTTATCATTGTATTGTATATTTCCAATATGTTTGGATGCAGGGCAGACTAGGAGAATGAAGGATCACTCACTAATTGCATGATAACCTAGTTTTGAAGGGTCACTAGTTGAGGGGACGGTCAAGGTCTGGATGTTGATAGTAATTTGTTGAGGGAAGGGGGATTGTAAAAGACTTGTTATCATTGTATTGTGTATTTTCAATATGTTTGGATGCAGGGTAGACTAGGAGAATGAAGGATCACTCACTGATTGCATGATAACCCAGTTTTGAAGGGTCACTGGTTGAGGGGACAGTCAAGGTCTAGATGTTGATAGTGTTCCTTGAGGGAAGGGGGATTTTGAAAGGCTTGTTATCATTGTATTGTGTATTTCCAATATGTTTGGATGCAGGGTAGACCAGGAGAATGAATGATCACTCATTGATTGCATGATAACCCGATTTTGAAGGGTCACTAGAAGAGGGAGGAATGAAGGATCACTCACTGATTGCATGATAACCCCACCAAGCATTCTTTCCTTTAAGTTTCCACAATATCTCAAAATATGATCATTATTCTTTACTTTCTTCTATACGCTATTCTTTCTATGGTTTTGTTATCTCAGAAATATATCAAAAACATTGTAGATGTGCATATAAAAGTAAAATATTGTCCTTCAATTGTTCCACATTGAAGCATTTCCTCTTGGGAGTATTCTCTTCATTTGTACAATATCTGTCAAAAATGGTTCCCATATTTCTTCAAGATCTATTTTAATCTTTATACTACAATTTTGATTAGATTTGACCAATAGTTGATTTCATTGGTATTTTATAGCATATACTCCTAATGTGAAATGTGGAGAGAAAGAAAGAGACACACTAGGTATGAATTACATGATATACCCATCATCACTTAGCACTTAAATAATAAATTATGGATAGGGAACAACCCCCTAACTTCTGGATGTTTGTTTCATGTTGGCCTCTTATTATATGCAAAGGTAGGCCTGTCTTAGGCTAACAACCATAGTGTAGGGGCCATAAATTATGGATCCCAAAATAGTGCACACTTGTATTAAATTAGGTTCACTATACTACAAGGGAATGGAAACCATGCAATAGTGCCTCATGGGGATGGAAGCAACCCTTCACCAAGAAGATGATTGTGTCTACAATATTTACTAGAGGCAAAGAACATAATTTGGTTCCAGCAATTACTCCTAGAAGATAATGGCACCCACAAAACACTTGAAAAAGATAGCACTCACTATATCTTTTATCACTCTTTTAAAGCTGGGATGATAAATCTCAAAGATTGATCAACGAATTCTTGAACACAAAGAACCGTTGACAGTTATGATTCATGTGTACAATAGCCAACAACCAGTTGTTCCAATCATGGTGTCCAATAATTATGTTAGAAAAAGCATCTACAAATCCCTTACACAACCATAATAGATTCAAACCATGAACCGTAAGAACCTAACAATGGACTAAGATAGATACTACCTAAACAAATCTTGATCATATTCCACCCTATTGTAAGGCCCAAGAAGTAACTCTATCTTAAAGCTACACATTCCTCTAGATGAAGCTCAAAGGTCAGGTAGTTGAAGCATAGCAATACTTGAATGAATATAGGAATAATTTGATGTAAAATCATTTGCTAGCTTGGTTTGTGGGTTTTCCACAAAATATTTTCCCTTTAACCTCATTTATAGTTTGGAAAAATTAGAAAAAATTGTTTCAGATTTATATTATCCTTTTGAACTAGCACACTACCATCAAAATGCATAAACATTGGTCATATCAAGAAAATTCCTATTGATTAGTAGGATATCCTTATAAAAATTTGATGCATGGATTTCTTATGAATTATCGACTGTTATGTATCCTGCAACTATCAAAGGAATAGTGTTGGTGTTAGGTTTCATTTATTATTGAATTCAATGGTTTCCAAGATGTGTTGAGGAGTTTGCTCCTTGTTTAATGTTAATTGTTCCTGCACAATCCACTCATAAAATAGTGAAATGCTATGTGGAAGGGATGGTTGATAGTGTTCCTTGGGGGAAGGGGGATTGTGAAAGACTTTTTATCATTGTATTGTGTATTTCCAATATGTTTGGATGCAGGGCAGACTAGGAGAATGAAGGATCACTCACTGATTGCATGATAACCTGGTTTTGAAGGGTCACTATTTGAGGGGACAATCAAGGTCCAGATGATTGGGCCATTGGAGGACCCTAGTTCTTTTTATTAATTGTTATTCAAATTGGATGCATGGATTTCTTGTGAATTATCGGCTACTATGTATCTTGCAACTGGATCCGTAAATCTGCATATACTTCTCTAGGGTTGTAAGCCACTTAGGGATCAAAATAGAGAAACTAAATAAAAATTGTTCTTTGTCCTATTTCCTTTTAACAAAGTCTCAACTATCAATGATACAATACATTTGATGCCCTAAGCTATCAATACAAATGGCACCTAGCTAGAAGCTCATGGGCTATCCATTTGATAACCATAGTCAACATTTCAAAAAAATGGATATCCTTGAGCACAAGCACCAATAACATCAAATAATGGAGTTGAAGCATGGGCTAGGGCACGACACCAGTAGAATGCGATCATTTCAGTGATAGCAATATACAATGGCATCATTAAACACATATGCCAATAATATCAACAAATGTGAATCCAAACATTTGAATACAGTGAATCGATATCCTTGAGCACAAGCACCAATAACATAAAATAATAGAGATATAGCACTGGCTAGGGCATGACACCAATAGAATGCAGTCATTTCAGAGAGAAACTCCCTCAACAATAAAATGAAATGCATTCAAATATGATGCCAGAGGCTCGAAAGATGAAGAAATCACATACCTTCTCCCGCGCTTAGCTTTCACTCCTTTTCTCCCGCTCTCCAATCGAAATAAAAATGATGAGGTTGTTTCACTTTTTTTTTAAATGTATACCCCGAATCTGTCAGAGTTTTGATGGTCAATTAAACACCCATTAGAATACCAACATCATCGGGGCCTATTACAAGAAAAAAAAAACACCAAATTCGTAAGAAAAAGTCACCCGTTAGAAACTTCTATCGAAATTTGGCCCCAAATGTAGTAGTGTTCGACTTACCTACATCTCCAAGAACACATGGGAACCATCCAAGGAACATCTTCCTCATAAATATAACTCTTATTTTGTAAGAGAAAGTGACAAGGCAGCATTTGACAAAGAAGAAGATGAAGTTCTCCAATGGCTTTATCAAGATGAAAATGATACCTCAAATACTCCCGTAGAGAGAATTCAGTACATTAACATTCAAACCGAGCAATATGGAAAAGGATTTGAAATAATGCAAAAAATGGGATATAAGGGGAGAGGACCCTTAGGTAAAAGAAATAGAGGTTTTCTAGTGCCTATTGAACCTTCTTGGAGGTCAAAACAAGAAAAATTAGGGGTAGGCTACCAGCACAAAGGAGAAAGTTCCAGCCCCATGCATGATTCCTATCCACAAGTGAACATGGTGGAATCTGATGTTGATAGTGATGATTCCCAAGATTATGAGTGGGATACTTTATCCAATGACTCATGCCATGATAAAGAGGTTGTCACAATACATGCTTATGCTAATGTTCCTAGGCAGCAAACTCAAGGTAATGAAGATCTCGATATACAAGAACGCAACATAGGACAAGCACCTACCAATCAGCCAAGGATAAGGGAACCTCGGGTACCTTTGTGGGAAAGTGATTTGAATGTTAATTTTAACCCACATGCAATCTTTCCCATAGAATTCTTGGAGGAAAATACTCAAGACAATACTCAAGTTAGTGCACAATCGGATCCATAAGAATCTCTCATAGGGCAAGCACACAATTATCAATGGGTAGGTGAACCTTAGATACCTTCGTAGCGGGATGATTTGTATGGTAGGTTTACCCCACATGTTTTCTCTCTTGGAGAAGTCTTTGAGGACACAAGTGAAGAGGACCTTGATCCTTCTTCCATGGACCATCTCAAGGAAGCTCACATCATTGACCTTAGTGATACATTGTATGAACCATCCAATGAGGTCATGTCCATAAATCTAGCCGATGACACTTTGCCAAATGAATCCTTACCCTTGATGTATCCTGAACTTATTGATTGGGACCTAACCGAGCCAAGTGACTTACTCTATTTCCCAAATGACAGCTCGCATACTCTAAACTTCCATACAATTTCCTTACATCTTTGTCCAATAGCCTATAGCAACTAGAAACACAGTATATCTGATACCCAACTCAAAAAATGAAGTATATGTCATATGTTGACATTAATGACAAAACTTCAACAACAACAACAACAACTCCAACCAATATAAAACAAGATGTAAAGTAGAATCCTCTCAATGAAGGTTGGGTAAAGATAAAATTTGATGGAGAAACCAAAGGTAATGTGGGCTTGTTGAGCACAGGCTATGTTATTAGAGAGTAGAAATAGAGAATATTGAGAGTACTTGACAAGAATTTAGGAAAAGATACTAATAAAAAATTATAATTTTAAGAAACTTTAATAGAAATCAAGGTTGGAAGAAGACTAGGTTTTTAGAATATGTACTTATAGGGAGACTTTCAAATAGTTATTAACACAATTTGAGTGGGAAAAACTCCAAATTAAAAATTGGATACTTGGCTAGGACACATTTTGGTGGTTCTATATATTCCTTTTAAATTTTCATTGTCTCACATATTCTGAGAAGGCAATGATGTGCAAAATGAGTTGGCAAAAGCCTCAATTGATATGCACTAGAAGAAGAGACAAAAATCACTTCAATCATTGACAAGAATAAAGTTTGCAATCACATCAAGTGAAGCATGTTGATTTACACTCTCGTAATTAACTGACAAGATGGATGGAACCACATTAGAATTATTTATTTAAAGATTGTGGGCATCACTATACTAAATAATCATTTCGCTCGATCTATAAAAAGTGTACAATATGAAGAGGGGATCACATAAGAGGTATATTTTCCCCGATTCATAGAGACCAATGGAATACAAAACCACCTCAAGACAAATATGATTAGCACCACTTGGTGAAAAATATTCCAATGCAATATCTATGCTTGAAGGTTTTTTATTCCTTTGTTCTAATTAAGTAAAAGCAGGATTTGAAAGGTCCTGAAACCTTACACAAAAGCATCAAAAGATAGGGCAATGAAAGACCAAAATACAACTATGGTGCACCACCAATCAAAGAAAAGGAACTAACCATAGTTCCTACCAGTTGGAATAAAAAATAGCCCAACTAGCCATAACAAAGGGAAATCGATATTTACATTTTTTCCCATTCTTATGTGAATGTAAATTCATATCAAAAGGAGTGGAAGATTTAAATTTATTTCCCTTAACTATTGTCCATCCATCCTCCACCTTTTTAGCAACCTTCTGCCAAGCCAAAGAAGAACTAGAAGAGCCCACTAAAGGGCAGTTCACATCAAAATCCACAAAAGGGATAGGAATAACACCACTACCATTCCCCAAAACCCTCCCAAGAGAAATATGGATAGTAGAATGTGCAATGCCAGTAGCCAAGACAGCATCAAAACCAAAGACAACATCAACAATCTGGTGAGGAACAATAGCAACACTTGAAGGGACAACGTCAGCAATCTGTACCAAAGCCTCAATAGGGACAGCATCAGTAGCACTACCCAAATCATTATCAGACTGAGAATGGTAGTCAGCCTCAGCCTTATCCTTGGAAACTTTATGAACTGTATAATGGTGGACATAAGCCCCCAACCACCAAGAAGACATTTTGTATTCCTTTGTTGCTTAAAATTGACAAGGAGTAATATTGACATGCAAAAGACTATATAAAAATAGATCTAAACTAGGCTCATTTAGGGGATAATCTTCCTTTTGCATTTGTGGAGGTGAAATGGGATCCTCCTAATAGAGGGTGGGTGAAGGCCAACTATGATGGGGGTTCAAAAGGGAACCCCAGTCTTAGTGGGGCTAGAGGTATCCTAAGAAATAGTTTTGGAAATACCTTGGAAATTGGGGGCAAGAGACTTCAAGAGGGCACTAATAATTTGGCAAAAGTTTAGGTAGTATTATATATAGTTCAAAAGGAAAAGGTGTTTGGGGTGAGGAAGCTACACTTGGAGGTGGATTCATTGATCACAATCATGGAAATCATTAATGTCTCATCCCAAGTATAGTACCTCAATAGATATGTCAATTTCATTCATCTTATACTCAATGAGTTCCAAGATTATCAAGTGCATCATGTCATGAGGAAAAGAATGGGGAGACAGATGCATTTTTAAAATTAGGAGTTAAATTGAATGATGGGGATAGGGAAGAATGTTTTGAAGACTTTCAAAATATAAGAGGGGAATGGTTAGAAGTATAGAATATGGCAAGGTATTAATGAAGCATGGTTAGTGACTAAGACATTGCTAGCTATATGGAACAAGGCACTATATTAAAGGATTGGTACAGGGATAATTAAGGGTTGATCACATCCTTTCTTGTGGAATGATGAAGGCATAAAGCTTTGGCATGGGTAGATGTAATCATTTTCAGTTGAGATGTGTGGAATTAATGAAGCTATGATGGAAGGGACATGATAGATAGAAGGACCTAGAAACTCTCATTAAAGCTTGTCATACAAGTTGTTTCTTGGGTAAGGTCATTTTAGAGAAAAGGAAGGGATTGGAGGTGTAGATCAGGTGTAATGGAGGATAATTTTTTACTAAAGACATTTAAATCACAATGCCCCTTTTGGGGGAAAAAATCTAGAAGGAGGATGCAAGGTATCTTTACGTATAAGGAGACAAGATTTCTAAGGATCATGGAGTCTCTGCTTGATGCTGAGTTTTTGGAGGTAGACTATAAATTTTGAGAACATGGATATCTTGTCTTTCTTTATGGCATGGGCTATGTAGTTAGGAAGCCATGAGGAGACCCTATGGATTATGCAGGCAATGGTAAATATAGAATAGTTGGGTGGCATGGTCCCAATTCTTTCCTATGCAGAGCTAAAGTGTGGTTTTGTGGTGATTAAAGATGGGTGGAGACTTCTCCTAGAGTCTCTGGACTCCATTCAACCATTTTTTATTTCGAGTTGTTCAGTTCAAAAGGATATTAGGATTGCAAAGGCATGAAAGGTGTGGAAATATTTGAAGTAGTTTGTTAAAGAAAAGGAGGATAAGGAAGAAGAGCATGGTCATAAGAAGTCTCTTGGAAAGAGAATGGCTAGGAAATTGGTGGGTGCTCACCCCTTGCTGATTAGGGTAGAGAAATGCAATGCCAAAGGATGTATTATGGTCACAAATGGCTCGACAATGCAAGCTAAGATCAGGAAGGCAAAGGCATCAAAGTCCCAATGTTCGGAGGTACAGGGGTAGGAGGGAAGTCTTCTAGAATTGAGTTGTCTATGCTTAATGTTAATGGGTTGTTTATAGCCCAATATTGTTGGATATGCTAGATGTAGATGTCTATCCAATTTATTTTTATTTTTGACATGTTGATGATTATGAAATTGTGGATAGTTTAATAGATGGTATGGGATGTCTAGTGTGTAGTTTTTGAGGTTGGGGTAGGATTGAGGGGGGTAATTTTGATGTTTTTGTTGGTGCTTCCAACATATTTTAACTAAAATGTTATTGCAGATTGCTTATTATAAATATCTATATGACCGATCAAAAAAGGAATAGATCTAAACTAATCCAAGTGAAAACAAAATGATGTAGAAGGGAATGGAGAATAATTTGAATGCTCCTAGAAATGAAATAGAAGTGAGTTTCATATCCTAATTCTCAAATATCAAAATCTCAAAATGACCTGTAACTGAAGATCTGAGACCTCGAGGTCAAAACTTGGCTTCCTACCAAATCTGAGATCAAAATGTAGGGGACATGGCAAAAATGGTGCTATATACCTGGGACATGATGGAAATGGTGACTTATGTGCAAAAAAATTGTTGGTGAAATGCAGGATGAATTTGAAATGTCCATGATTGGTGAGTTGGATTTCTCCCTTGGATTTCAAGTGAGTCAGAATAGTGAAGGCATTTTCATTTCTCAGTCAAAGTATATCAGTGAGTTGTTGAAAAAGTTTGAATTGGAAAATTTCAAATCGATGTGTACTCCTATGACTACCTAATGTAAGTTGATCAAAGAAGATAAATCCCCCAAGGTATATACAAGAAAGTACAGATCAATGATTGGAAGACTACTATATCTAACTAATACTAGACCGGATATCATGCATGTCATTTGTCTAGCAGCTAGATTTCAGAAAGAACCAAGAGAATCAAATATTGTTGCAATAAAAGAGGATCTTCAAATATTTGAAAGGAATGAAGGAATTTAGATTATGGTATCATAGAGGATCAAATTTTACCTTAATAGCCTAACTAATGCGAATTGGGAAGGAAATGTCAATGACAAGAGTACTAGTGGTGGAGCATTTTTTTTAGCTCTCAGTTAGTTGCTTGGTTAAGAAGTAGGATTATGTGTCATTGTCCATTGTAGAAGTTGAATATATTGCAGCTACTTCATGCTACACACAAGTAATCTAGATGAAACAAACCTTAAAGGATATTGGTATATTATTTGATGAACTGATCCCAATTATGTTTGATAACATCATTGCAATAAACATTTCTAAGAATCCAATACAACACTCTCGAACAAAGCATATTTCTACTAGGTACCACTTTTTAAGGGAAAAGGTGTAGGAAAATGAAGTTAAACTTGAATAGGTGCCTACAAAAGAGTAGGTTACAGATATCTTTATAAAGGCTTTTTGCAAAGATACTTTTGAATATCTATGATAGAAGTTGGGATTTTTACCCCCTCCTAGTTTAAAATAAGTGCATGAAGACAAGACATTAGTCTGGAAAGCTTACTGCACATTCTTAATCTGGAATAATGTATGGAGCTTCCTCTTGAAGGGAGTAGAGTGTGTTGTTTCCCACATGTCCTTGAATCCAAAGGGGGAGAGAGAATTTATGCATTAGAACTATGGAGTGGTCCAGAATTCTATGTTGTTCTAGATATAAAATTAGCAATTTAGTTGTGTATCACTCAATGCTTTAACTTTTGATATTTTATTTTTGGGTCATGTTGATGCAGTCTAGGGGCATGGTTTCTAATAGTATTATTTCTTCTTGGGCTCCAGTAATTGTGGCATTTGGGTAATGTGTGTTTTAGTCGACATAGTGTGTGTGGTGTGGTCCACTTTTCGTTCCTCCCTACCGTGAGAATGTTTAGTTGACCTATTTCAAATTATGTTTTGATGGCCAACTTGGTGATTTCATAGTTTATAGATCAATATAAATAAGAGGATGATTGTAATGGAAGTGCATGGAAGTTGTCTAAAAAGAAGATTCGTTAGATATTGTGTGAAGTTATGTGAAATTATGAAGTTGGCTTGTGAGTAGAGCTTCTATGTTGTTGTTAGACACCGAAGGCAATAAACCAAGGGTTTCTTCTAGTAGTTGTACTTCAGTGGTGGATTTCTTTTTCATTCTTCTTTCTCAGAGTAGTGAGCCCACCTGTAGTGAGAATTCTGGTAGTGAGCCACCCTTTTGTAAAAATCACCTTACCCAATATTTTTATTCATGAGAATTAGCTTATCTTTGGTTTTTCCCATCTTGGGTTTTCCATGTAAAAATATGGGGTTCATTGTGTATGGTTCATGTGTTGTTTATTCATGTTTACATCTAAACTGATTAAGTGGTTAAAAAATTAATCTTCTAGATCTGGATCTGTGAAATTGACTAAAAAATTAATCTGCAACTAATTCACCCCCCTCTTGGTTGTCTAGGACATTCAAAAAGGTTGTGTATTTCTACAAGGGGGTTGTTGTTGCCCTTTCTTTAGGTATTAGTTGTTTGGTGGCTAATGTTATTCTAGTTCATATTTTCTTTCCTCTCACTCGTATTGAGGTGGAGTCTTCGGAAGGAGAAGGCAGATTTGGTTGTACCACTAGAAGGTTATGGTAGCCTTTTCAAAACCCATTAATTAGGTTATAGAAGCCTGTCAAAACCCTTTAGTTTAGTGGCTTCGGCCTTGAGTTGTTGAAACTTGGGTTCTTTTGTTTAATTTTATGTAGGATACTATTGGTTAGTTGATTGTTGGGTTATTATTGGTATGTGTTCTATCTTTTGCAAGTGATTGTGTTTGGGTTGTGGATCTATTGTGAAGTTTCCACACCATTGCCCCATTGTAAATGGGGACCCCCTCTTTTTTGCTTTAGTTGTAGGGGTAGTTTTCTTAGGTAGCCTTAGCTGGTAGTAATTTTCAAATCTCCAAGCCCAAAGATGAGTTTGGGCAATTTTGACATGTTGAGGTAATCAAGTATGTCTGGAATGTAAGGAGCTAAGCTAAATTTGTCATGGATATGGGATTGAAATAAGATGATTTGGGATGAAATGAGTTAAAACCTTTAGAAAATCCTTGCTCCATCTTCAATTTGACCTTAGAAAGTCAGGAAAGGTTGTGGGAGGTTAGAAGGCTAAAGGGGTGTTGAATATTGAAATTTGGCTAAGTCTAGATTTTTTTGAAAACCCCCAAAATCTAGAATCTTTGTTTTTACTCCTATGAAGCTGAAACCTATCTCAAACATTTTAATAGTAATTATACGAATATAAATTAAAGTATAAGAAACTTAAACTTAAATGTTATATTTATATAAATCCTCTAGCCTCCTAAACTGAAAATTGACTAAGTCTAGGAAAAGAGTGTAAGAGGTGGTGAAATTCCTCGAAGCTTAGGAATTTTACCCCTTAAAATTCCTCTAATTCTCAAATTTCCACCCTCTTTAGGAAGGCCAAAGTTGGATCAAAGCTAATAATTAAGGTTGTAAAGGAGGAAATTTGTGTAGTGTTGGGACAAGTAACAATTTAGAGGACTGCCAAGATGGTGGTGGAATTTTGCCCAGCATAATTCCCCTTAAGCCGAAAATTCCACGTTAAGGAAAAAAAATTTAAGTTGCAACATGGAGGAAGTTAAACCCATGGTGGCAGAATTCCTCTAATTTGAGGAATTTTGCCCCCCAAATTCCTCTAGGCCCCATTTGTTTATCGGAAGATGACTAGAATTGGCAGTGCATTTTAAGGTTTTGAGTTGAATCTATTGTTTGGAATGCTAAAATGGAAAATTCGATTATACCACCAAAACCTGATTATACCACCAAAATGGGCAGCACCATCTTCCCACTCAATAGGTGGAATTCAAAATTATATTCTGGTTTTGGGCAATTATTAACCCCATTTTAATTTTCCATCGGGTCTATGGTCTTCTCATATTCATTTTTGGGGTTTTGGCCTTCCCGCATTTGCATTTTTGGGTATAAGAGGGTTGTTCAAGCAAACCCCCCTGATCTTCTACTACGGTCTGAGGAAATCACTGCAGGTTGTTTCAGGAGCTTACTAACGTTATTGGGTTTTATACAGGGTATGTTTGTTTAGCATCGCATTCATTTTATCTTGTAAATTTTGATTTTGTATTGCAAACAAATGAATGCACTGAAATATGAATCAATATCTAAATGTTATGTGATGTTTAATCAATTAAATTACAAATGTTTTAGCTAGACAATTTATGAATTCTACACTCCATAGTTGGTAAGTTGAATATGGGTATAGCCCATTTAAAAGATTTATGATACCCACTTGTTCTTTCAGTTTTATTTTTGGATGTTGCATGTATATGTTGTGATTTATAGAGGTCTAGCTAGCTTGAGACTTAGGGGATTTTTCTCAATTGAGTTGAGATATCATTGTTGACCTTCATGTAACGATGAAATGGGTTGTTTTAGGAGCTGACTGACATTATGGGGTTCTTTTTATTCTTATTACCCTCGTTTGGCTCTAGTTTATATTTTTTGGTCCTTATTCTTGCTGTTAGAGGGTTTCAAAACTGTTAACTGCTTGCAATGGGTATGCCTTGTAATGAAAGTTTTGAAAGCCCTTTTAACAAATAATTTTCTACTATCCTTGCACTCAAATAATTCCATGAAATGATACCTCTTTAATTTATTTAAATGGTTCACATGCCTTAATACGCTTTAGAGGACATCCACACCATGCATCAAAGCTTTCATTCTTTCGCAGGCAAGAAGCTTGCTTGCATAGGTTATTCGGTATTGATTTTCACCTATGATTTATATTTGTACATTCAAAATCCATTTCAACAAATCTACTGTCTGCATACCTACGATCATGGCCTTCATGAAATCACATTTGTTTGAGGGACTTCCAAGTGCCATGTACACACTTCCATATTTTGCATCTGGATCATTTTCAACATATCCATCTTGGGCAAAAGCCCTCTCAAGTATGCTTTGACCAAAAGGTGAGTTTGTTATCTGGTTAATTTCCACTTCAATTATGAAGAGACACTAAAATAGTTTCATTCAAGAAATTTATTGGGTGGGAGGCATTGCCTTAATTTTTGCACCTCTCAGTAAGTCACAAAAGGGTAGGGTGATTCGTCTAGTCTCTAACCATAATATGATTTTAAGTGCAAGTTCTATATGTGGCTACATTAAGTACAATTTTCAAGATGAGTTTTCTACTCTCTAACATGCTTCCTAAGACTCAACTTGATGTGATGAAAAGAATGGGGCATTGAAAAGCTGAGATTTTTGATAGGAAAGATCTTCACATCCACTAATGATAATTCTTGGAAGCCTGAGAAGCTCCTGCAATCTATCAAATTGATCATCCTTCCTCTCAAATTTTATGTTGAACATCTTCTATGTGTTCTTATAATTTTTTGTTGTCTTTGACCCTTGACACTATAGCAAGGGATAAAATTGCTTTCTTCCACTTTTATGGGTCCATGATTGTGTATTGTGACTTTTTCAAGGGCAAGGATGCCCCACCTAGGACATCTAACACTCCCCACCCCCCCTAGACAGAGGAATCTCATGCGCAAGATTTCCCTCCATTCTAGGCTTGTAGGGCCATCCTCATCCTATACACTGGGGTCAACATCTAAATCTCTTTCCTCTAATACTTTCTATGATACAATTCCTTATAAGTACCAACATAACACACATACAAAGATCCTTGTATTTGAGTAATGATCTGGTTTTTAGCAGGTTAAGTGTTGAGTTTTCATGGATCGGTTAGGACTCAAAGTTAAGATCTTTCATTTATTGTTGCAGTGCTCTACCAACTGAACAACTGGCCCATCTATGACCAACCTTTCAGATGTGACTTATTTTCAACAACCCTTAAGCATAGTGCAGGTGCTTGGAGTTCCTAATCTAGTTTCATTCTGATACCATTTTGAACTTTTAGACTAGCTATAACTTGAATATAAGACCTTCCATTTGTTGCTTAAGTGATCTATCTACCAATTGTCTTATTTTCAATACCCACCTTAGGCCACACTCTAGGTGCTTGAGCCTTCTAACCTGGTTTGACTCTGATACCATATTGAGCTTTTATTATTTAGTGAAGACTTGAACCTAAAACCTTTCATGTGTTGCTCTACCAACTGAACTATTGACAACTTCTATGAACACTCCACTATGAGTTCGGGTGTAACTTATTTTCAACAATGAACTATTGACCTCTCTATGACCAACCTATTGTCAATTTAGATGTGATTAATTTCTATTTACAGATTAATAATTGTTTATGTTATAACCCATCAATTGCATTGTTACATCATTGATGCATAAGTCTTTAAGACCCTTGAGGAGGCCTGATACTGTAATACCCCAAAAATGGGCTATAAGTTCATTAATCTTCTATATCAACAATTCGAACAAAATCAACATCGAAGTCCTAATCTAAGGCACATCTAAACATCATCGAATCCTAATTGATTATCTTAAATTCTGCATCGGAGAATATTCCTAGCAATATTCCTAATTATCTTAATTATCTTTAATTTAATGATTATTTGGCGATAAATCACATTTATCCTAAGTTTGATTAATTGAATATTTTCATATTTAATTAATTAGATTTAATATCTTGCCACTTAATTTTGTAATTAAATTTAATTCTATCTATTATTAATTGTATTATTTAATTTTGACAATAAATCCAATATCCTATGAATAATTGATTAAATTTTTATTTAAATAAAGCAAGTTGTCATTATTTAATAATATAGTTTTTAATAAAAGTTTGATTAAATAATTGATTAACCCATAAATCAATTATTTATTTTCAAAAATCAGTTAAGTTGAGCATAAATCACTTTATTTATTAAATTAATTCATAAATAAAACATGCACAATCATAAAAGCAGACAACTATCAATTATCAATTAAAGTTAAACTCTATTTTGAGTTAAAACTTAGCTTTTGCATGTTTTTGTGAATTAAATTATCTTTATTATCAGATAACTCAAAAATCAAGCTGAGTTAATCTGAGTGATTTATGGCTTTTTTCCATGCACCTCCAAAGCCCTAGATTTCTATAAATTAAAGCCTCAGCTCTTCATAATTCATCTCTCAAATTTGCATCCACGTCATCTCATATTTTTGCACAATCACGCTGGAGAATTGCAATTGGAAGGATCAAAGCTTATTGTGAATCAACATTGTTGTGAGATCACTTTTGTTTTCATATTATTGTTAGATCAATTCATAGCATATCAATTTTTTACATATCATAGATTTCATATCATTTTTCATATTATTGCATCTAAAATCCAAAAAAAATAGATTAATTGCATTCATATTTCATATCTAGATCAATTGCATTCAAATCCTTCATTTAGGTGTCATCTAGGTCACTGATCTCGATTACAATCTGAGAACATCAATCTCGCACCTATTAGAAGGCAGTAAATCACCTAGTTAGTTTAGCTTTCAATTCATTGCACAATTTCAATTTTTGCTAACCTCTAATATTTTACTAAAGTGTTGTGTCTACAGATCAGGTACAATTTTCACACACACATTTCTGGCACCCACCGTGGGGCCCTGAAATGGGCTTCCCTTCATTTCTATCAATCTTCTATCATTTCTCTATCGGAACTCACCTACTACTGCATGTTCTGGTGGTATTCTCAGTAGGAACTCACCTGCTACTGCACTTTTTCTATCAAAGTTATCCGTATAGTGCAATTTTTAATTTCGGTCCGTACAGTGTCGTATGAGTTTTTCTGACTGTTGTACAAGTTTTTCAGACTGTCATTTCATCAGACACCCAATGTCGTACAAGTTTTTTTTACTGTCATTTCATCGGACACCCAGTGTCATCTGGGAGCATACCCACTATCGTATGATAGTTGATTTTATCGAGGATCATTTCATCAGGTACCCACTGTCATTTGGAAGCTAGATTATCATTTCATCAGACACCCAGTGTCATACAAGTTTCCAGACTGTCGTCTGGGAGCATACCCACTGTCGTACAAGTTTCTTACTGTCATCTGGTAATAGACCCACTGTTGTACGAGTTTAGACATCAGATTTCAATTGTCGTTTCATTTTGTAGGCAGTTTGTCAGATTTGATTTTTGGATTTTGACTAACAACTAATCTTAACAGTTGGAATTCTCTATTTTTGATTGACTCTTGCTGGTTTTGATTGAAAAAAGTGTAAAGTTTGTTAAAATCAGGTAAAAATCTACTAAGCGCGTTGCGAGGATCTCAGGTATTCCACTTGTGTTGATAATATTTTGATTTGGGCTTAAAATAAATCTCTCGTGTGTCTAGCTTGGGTGATTCTTTTCATGCTTTTGTTTTACACACTTGCATAATTGATACTAGGTTGTGACACCTTAAGTATTTATTAGCAGTCTTAGATTACTTGTGATTGATCTAGATTGCTATCTTGGGTTATTGGACTTGCTAATCCGTCAGCCCCTCATTCAGCCCTGTGGTTGCAAGCTCAGTGCCATGTTAAAGGGGAGGGGTCAACAGGAAAGAAGCGTTAAATGCTCCACTAGGCAACCCTTGTGTGCTTTTTGGAACTCACTTGTTTTCTAGGTTGTGGACTCATTTCTAGCTTGTGTGAGGTGTTAAGTGCTCCACTTTGTGGACTCACCTCATATTTTCTTTTAGCGTTAAGTGTACCACCTTGTGCTCCCGAATACTTTTGGATAGATTTTCTTTTAGGAATATATCTGTACTCACATAGTAATTAGGCCCTATGAACACTATTCATGATTCTTGAGAGATTGGATTCCCAGTGAAATCCTTCTTGATGACAGAATTCTTGTAGGTAGGGAGGATACTTAGTGCGTTTCACATTCAACTCGGTTAGTGCATCTTCTCTTATTGATCAATACATTCTCTCCCAGGAGAGGTTGATAGATCATGTGGGGTTGACATCACGAGCTTTGGTGAATCAAAATTGGTTAGTGCACCTTCTCTTATTGATTGATACATTCTCTCCCCGGAGAGGTTGATAGATCACGTGGAGTTGACATCATAGACCTTGGTGAAGCAAAACTTTGTCTTAGCGTGTCAGATTAATCTGCTTGCTTTGTTTGGGTTAAAAGTCAAGAGGTATCACAACCTTAGATCTGGAGCCAAGTCCCCTTGTGGTATCATACTATGATTCATCTTTAGAGAGGGTTAACCATAGCGAACAATCCCTTCACAGGGAAAACTACATTGATGGAACCTCAAGCGGTAATAGCCATTTTCACCGTGGTAGTGATAGCCGCTATATAAATGTCCTTGTGGAAGAAATCTCCATGGGTATGGTTCATTGTTGGGTTGTCAGATCTCCATAGTAGATCCTAAAGATTAAGTTCTCAGACTGTGTCAAAACCCTGGTGTGCCAGGATTGGAGTTCACCCCTTTGGATCATAAAAGTTGCAGAGTCAAACCATTACTAAAAACCCTAGCAAGGCCAAATTTTCATTTTATAGGGTATATGTGCATTATTGCAAAACATTTTTGGAACATACACAATTAGCGCTTCTGAGGATTAGAATGAATAAGTCACTTGATTGTTCATGCACAAGGTTGCTTTTACCCTTGTTCATTGTTTTCAGACATGCTTGAAATCACTTGCTTTCTATTTTGCGTGCTTGTTTATCTATCTGGTTACTAAAAATGAACAAATCTGTTACAATCCTCTAATCTGGACATTGAAATTTGCAAACAATCCGAATCTGCAAACTCAAAATTTTGCAAAAATTGACGTAAAATCCTTTTTGGAGTCAAAAATCATTTCAGGAAGTCAAAAGTCATACGAGTTTTTCCAAGTGTTGTTTCATTATAACCCATCTATCGTATGATTGAGTACCCGGTGTCGTACAAGTTTCCATGCTAGCAAATTCTCAAAGTCAAAATCTTGCAACTGTCGTATGAGATTTTCAACTGTTGTTTCATAGCATACCCACTGTCGTACAAGTCTGTAGAGTGTCATTTGGGAAATTTTTGAAAGTTGTCAAAAAATTGTCAGAATTGCCAGATATTTAGCTTTTTCAGCCTAATTTCAAAATCTGTCAAATGAATCACTGTGTCAGGAATAGAGCAGTAGCTATTAAGAATCCAATCATTTTCCTAAAGTGGCCTTTTGAATCCGATTCAGCCTTCTGTTTAATCAATTTGAGTCTTTATCATCTCGTGTCAAAACCTTGTCATAACTATCAATCATCAAGATCATGTCAAAGAATTCTATACGTAATCAATGGAGTTCATGCATGAACTGACCTATCTGATGCATCTCTTCCCTCGATCTCTAGGGGGAGTAGCCATCCACTGGTTCTCTAGACTGCCTTCTACTATCAAAACTTTTGAGGAGTTGATCAAATTGTTCTACCAACAATACTCCTACAATATTCAACATCCAGTCACCATGATTGATATTTGTAATCTCAAGCAATATCCAGGGGAACCATTCCTAACATTTCTCAAGAGATGGAGGAATAAGTTCTCTCTATATGCCAGACCTATTCCAGAAATAGAAAAACTAGAAATCTTCATCAATAACCTTGTTCCAGAAATCAATTATCCTTTACAAATGCAAGATCAAACATCTTGTGACAAGATGGTGGATAATGCTATCAAAATTGAAAAAGTGCTTGTAAAAAAAGGAGAAATCACACTTCAAAAAGACAAGTACGAATCTGGATCTAGTTCCAAAGACAAGAACAAAAATTGGAACAAGAACAAGGGCATCATCACAGATGGCATTGTTGACACTGTCCGTGCCCCATCAAAGGCACCTGCCTACAATCTCACTCTTGGCACTCAAGCCATTAAAGCTTCAGAGAAAAAGTCTTCTCAACCATCTCAAAGGAAGCCAAAATACAAAAGATGGGATAAACATCAAAAATTTACTCCTCTAGAAGAGTCTTTAGAATCAGCTATGAAAACTCTACTGGCTGATAACATCATCTCTTTACCACCAATCCGACCAAATGATCAGGACCCCAAACTGAAATGGTGGAGAGAAAATGAATTCTATGATTTCCATCGGAGTAAAGGTCATAAAACTAGTAGTTGCTACCACTTGAAGCATACCATTCAAGATTTGATTGATAGTGGAGACATCACAATTAACAATCCCAAGAGCAATAATGATCATACAGCATTCACAGAACCATTTTCAAAACATGGTCAAGAAGTTTCAACTTCTCAGCTTAATATGGGGGCAAAAGTCAACTATGCCTACCCTGGAAATAATGTTGTCATCAATATGGTTGAACCATGTCTCTCTGAAAGTTGCAATGTCATCACAATTGTATGAAGAGATAGAGACCATTCCTCAGCTAATGTAGTTACTTGATCACAAGCTTGAATGCATCTGAAAGGACAAATCCCAGATTCATCAAATGTCCCTAAGGTGCCCTTCAATCTTTCATCTACTTCCAAATAGAAGGCTGCTTCCAAATCTTCCAATCCAAAGGATACAAGGCCTACATCTTATATCATTGTTCAACAACTCCAGCACACTAATGCGAAAATATCCATGTTTGAGTTGCTTTGAATATCTCTAGCTCATAGAGCCATTCTCGATAAAGCTTTTCTCGGTTCCAATGTTCTTGATGACCTTGATTTAGACAGGTTCCAGACTATGGTTGGACATCTTACATCTCCACAATATATCTCCTTTTCAGAGGAAGATGACAACTCCTTGAGTCACCCACATAATCAGCCTTTGCATATAGAAGTCTTGATCCAGAACCGTAGAGTCAAATGTGTGTTGATAGATGGGGGTGCTGGCCTAAACATTTGTTCTTACAACTTGATCACACAATTGGAATTTTCAGAATTGGCTATTGATCCTCAAAAGAAGATCACCATAGAAGCCTATGATGAACAAGAAAGATCTTCTAAAGGCACCATTGTCTTACCTATCAGAGCAGGTCTAGTTATCAAAGATACCGTCTATCAAGTGCTTGATCTACCTTTGGCTTACAACATTCTTCTAGGGAGACCATGGATACATGAAATGCAAGCTCTTCCTTCTACATACCATCAATGTTTGAAGTTTCCTTATGAAGGAGTAGAGGTTACTATCCCTATAGATCTGAATACAACTTGCAACACCTTGAAGGAAAGTGCAAATAAGCTTGTACCTAATAACAGAGAATCTTCCATTGAACCAACTAAAGAAGCATCCACATCTAAAATGGAAGATCTTGCAAAAGAGGTTAATATCAAAGAAAATGGTATGGGAGAATATACTATCAAGCTAGTCTTATCTTTGACATCTCTCCCTATCTCGCCTAAGTCTTATGGGCAATCTTTGAAACAATCCAAACTAGACTCTAAAGAACCTCTTGAAGCATATAAAAAGAATTTTGTAGCAGAACAAGTATCCAAGAAAGAATTTGAAGAGGATGAGGCTGTGCTATCATGGCTATACAAAGATGAACCTGAATCTCAAGTTGTTCAAACTAGTGACTTTGCAGTATCCAAACTCCCTTCCAAGTCATATGGTCGAGGAGATAAATTAATATCTAAGATGGGATATTCAGGTAAAGGACCTCTAGGAATCAGAGGAAAAGGTCTTGAGGTACCTCTCCCACATACTGGTAGAGAAAATAAAAACAAAGTTGGCTTAGGATTTATGAAGAAACCCTATCACCTCAAAGGTAATTGTTCCCATGTCATAGAGTGGATCACACCAGGAGAACCTCTTATTAAGAAAGAAGAAATAGTACCATCAGATAGTGATTCAGATAGCTCAGAACTCATCCCCTATGAAAAATTGCCTAAGTAAATCAAAGACCTTCTTGATGATAAAGATGATCTAATCAAAAGAATTAATGTAGTAGAAACACAACCTACTATCAATCAAGAGATAGTTGCAACACAAGAACTAGCTAATCTTGAAAACAATCAAGAAGAGGGAAGTGGTAGTGATTCTGAGATAGATTCCCATGAGTATGAATTCAAATCAGAATCTGAGGGTAACCCTTCTTGGGGTATTCACCCTGACTTTACTCATGTTCTAAGATTTCCTAGAGATCCTGAATCAAAAGCTGAATCAAATGACTATGAATGGGGAGCCATTCCAAAACCAGATGAGCTTATCATAGAGAAACATGTTGATGTTATTCACCAATATGCACCTCAAACCAATGTAAGTCTAGAGCGAAATGATGAACCTATTGAGTCTGATCCACCTATGGCTGAATTGGACTCCCACGATGACATTGAGCCTATTCACGAATTGGATGTCTTAAATTGTAGTATCACCTTTGAACTCAAGCATCAAGTTAGGACCAATGATGACAGATCCATATCTGTAAACACTATCTCCCAATCTTTCCCTACTTTGACTATCAAATATCCAAAACTTATTGATCAAACCTCCACGAATCTGAGCCATGGTATTTATACATTCCCGAATGACTATGCCCTTGCTTGCTACCTCAATGTAGTTGAGCCTATGAGGACTTCCATCATTGAATCGAGCGTCAGCATGACCGAGTCGGACATCAAATATCTTATTCAGAAAAACAAGAGTAAAAAGAAAAAGAAAAAGAGTTCTGAGGGTGAAAACCACTTTGTGGCAGTCTCAAAATCTACAAAAGTAAAAATAAAAGACGTATCCAAAGGTGAAAACCTCTCTAAGGCACCTAAGGATGAGATATTTGATGTCCTTCCGAGTCATTTACAGGATAGATCTCCAGTTCTAATTGAGCCCACCCAATCCATCAATTTGGGTACAACAGAGGAACCACAATTGGTACATGTAGCACAATCATTATCAGAAGAAGAGAAGCAAAATTTTACAACATTCCTAACAGAGAAGAAGATCAACTTTGCATGGAAATATTCAGATATGCTAGGATTGGATCCTAATCTCATAATGCATCATTTATCTATTGCTCCAAATGTCAAACCTATCAAGCAAAAGTTGAGAAAGATGCATCCTCATGTTGCACTCTTGGTAAAAGCTGAATCAAAGAAGCTTCTAAAAGCCGGATTCATCTGAGTTATTGACTATGTAGAGTGGATCTCTAATATTGTACCTATTTCTAAACCAAATGGTTCAATCAGAGTGTGCACAGACTTTAGAGATGTGAATAGAGCATGCCCTAAGGATGATTTTCCACTACCGAACATTGATATGATAGTGGATATGACTGCGGGTTTCGAGATGTATTCCTTGATGGATGGTTTCTTTGGATATAACCAAATAAAAATTGCTCCAGAGGATCAAGAGAAAACTTCTTTCACATGTGCATGGGGAACCTTCTATTGGAATGTCATGCCATTTGGGCTTAAAAATGTTGGTGCTACATATCAAAGAGCAATGACATCTATTTTCCACGACATGATGCATCGAACCATGGAAGATTATGTTGATGAAACATTAGCAAAATCTATGATCAGGACTGAACATCTAAAGGACTTGAGCATGATCCTAAATAGAATGGAAAGGTTTAGTCTCTGACTAAATCCTAAGAAGTGTGCTTTTGGTGTCACTTCTGGAAAGCTCTTAGGATACATAGTTTCAAAGAAGGGCATTGAAGTTGATCCAGCTAAAGTCAAGGCTATAATAGAGATGCAACCTCCCAAGAATATCAGTCAAATGAGGACATTGCAAGGAAGAGTTCAATCTATCAGAAGATTCATATCATAGCTAGCAGACATATCATAGCCTTTTACAAAAACATTACATAAAGGTGTGACCTTTGCATGGAATGAAGAATGTGAGAAAAACTTTAACCATATCAAGATGTATCTATCCAATCCACCTATCTTGATGCCTCCTATTCATGGGAAGCCATTGATCTTATATGTCTCCACAATAGATACATCATTGGGGGAACTGCTAGCACAGCATGATGAGAACAAAAAGGAAAGAGCTATATACTATATCAGTAGGACATTGGTTGCATATGAGAAGAACTATTCAATGATTGAGAAAGCTTGTCTAGCTGTGATCTTTGCATCATAGAAACTGAGACACTACATGTTAGCTCATACCACACAATTGGTAGCTAAAATTGATCCCCTCAAGTACCTACTAAGCAAAGCTGCCCTCACAGGTAGATTAGCTAAATGGGTTATTCTCTTAAGTGAATTTGACATTAAATACGTGGAAAGAAAAGCTATAAAAGGATAGGTTATTGTTGATCAATTAGCAGATGCACCTATGATTGCTAATACATCACTACAAATGGAATTCCCAAATTCCTCTATCATGCATCTTTCTTCTAGAGAATGGCAATTATTTTTTGATGGCTCCTACACATAGAATGGCTCCGGGGCAAGCATATTGTTCATAACTCCTCAAGGATACTCAATCCCCAAAGCATTCTGATTAAAGTTTCCTTGCACGAACAATATTGTGGAATATGAAGCCCTTTTGAATGGTATGAAACTAGCAATTGAATGGCGGTAACAAAGCTACACATTCATGGAGACTCTCAACTTGTTATTCATCAAGTCAATGATGTGTACCAAACTAAAGATGGAAAGCTCATTCCTTACAAGAGAATGGTAGATGATCTTAAAAAATATTTTATATCTATCACATTTGAGCAAATTCCTAGAACGGAGAACAAGGCTACCAATACAATGGCAACACTATCTACTTTATTACAGCAGCTTGAACATGAGCTACGCTACAAGTTTCTGGTGGAAGCACTATCTTATCCTGCATATGACTCCCCTAAAACCTCCATGATCTGCACTATTGTAGGTCATGATTCATCCAGATATAAAAACCTATTTTCCTCTCTCCAAGACCAAATCATCCCCGATACCTTCAACCGTCATGAAAAGAGATACCTTATCTGTAATGCCTCCCGATATGTCATCCTTGGTAATGATCTATACAAATGAGGTCTAGATGGTACGCTACTTAGATGTTTAGAACATGAAGAGTCTCAACGTGCATTAGAGGAATTCCATGATGGTATTTGTGGGTCACACTCGAACAGTTTAACATTAGCTCAAAAACTTATTAGGGCTAGGTACTATTGGCTTGAAATGGAGAAAGAGGCTATCAAATTTGCTAAGAATTGTCAAAAGTGCCAAGTGCATGGAAACTTAATTCATGCTCCAGGGAGGGATCTAATCCCCTTTACAACACAATGGCCTTTTCACCAATGGGCATTTGATCTTATAGGAGCTATACATCCTCATTCTTCTAATGGACATACCCATATAATCACAGCTATAGATTATTTTACAAAATGGGTAGAAGCAGTCCCTTTGACACAAGCAATAGGGAAACAGATATCTATGTTCATATTGAACTATATCATATGCAGATATGGGATACCTCATTCCATAATCACAGATAACAGTGGACAATTCAAGAACAAAGACCTAGATGATCTATGTGCCCAATTCAAGATCACACAACATTGGTCTTCTATCTACTATCCACAAGGAAATGGCCAAGCAAAGGCTTCCAACAAAAATCTATTAAAGATCTTGCACAGAACAGTAAACAAAACTGGCACAGACTAGCATCTCATGATTAATCCAGCTCTCTAGGCCTATAGAACAAGTATCAAAACACCTACAGGGGCTATGCCTTTCACTTTAGTTTATGGGTTTGAGGTGGTACTACCTATTGAGGTTGAAATCTCATCACTAAGAATCAAAATGCATGGTCTAGTAACTGATGATGACTATAGAGTGTCTAGGTTGCAAGAACTTGAACTACTAGATGAGTACAGACAAGCAGCGTATGATCATCTCAGAGTATACCAAAAGAGAATATCTAGAGGCTACAACAAGAAAGTCAGACACAGAGAATTTCAGGTTGGTGATCTAGTCTTGAGAGAAAATCCTAAAAATCAATCCCATCGAGAACGCAAGGGGAAGTTCGAACCCAACTGGCTGGGTCCCTTTGTCATCACTGCTACTTTTGGCTCTGGTGCCTATCAACTCTCAATGACTAAAGGAGAAGAGCTCCAAGAACTAGTCAATGTTCTCCATCTAAAGAAATTCTACGCCTAAGGCATTCAGTCTATGGTAAAATGTCCTGAAAAAATGAACATCTTGGTGAAAACCTAGCAATAGGCACCTTGATGATTCACAAAAAAAAAATCAGAAAATATCAAAAATTCAAAAAAATTGAAAAATGAAAAATACAAAAAAAATGAGAAAAAAAAAAAAAAAAAAGTGCCTTGGTGAAAACCTGGAAACAGGCACCTTGGTAGCAAAAATAGAATTTCTACCAAGATGGTGAAAACCCAGCAAATGGGCGCCACTTGTTTCAAAATGCTCCATCTATCAGTGCAATCTTGGTCTTTCCTAGCTTTCAATCTTGCTTTAGTTTGTACATATCTCCCAGTTTGTTTCTACATTTCTAGTTTTCAATAAGTCAGTTTGTCCACCAATCTGCTCAAGCGTCTATATCCTATCAATGCTTAACACTTGGGGGCAATCAATGTCATATCCTATGGTCTCCAGTATACTTTAGATGTGTCATATCCAGTCAGAGTCCTTTTAAGCTATATCTGAGTCAGTCAGTCAGTCTCCTCTCTAGAAAGGATTTTGCATCTACAATAACAATCAACACAAACTGACAACAATTTGTGTTTTTCATGCTTTTATCTCCTTGTATGCTTACTGATTCGCATTGAGATTTTTGCATATTGTGTCCCTTCAAGCTCTTCAATGATCTCCTTTATAGGATTTAGAGAGTGATGACTGGGGGCATAATCTTTTCTTTGTCTTCTGCTTGTATGTGAAAATCTAACAACTTTGGAAATTCTAGATTGAAATGGTGTTCAACTGTAAGAGCCTCTATCTCAAATTGGATGGCCATGCGTACCTCGACCATTGATACCCAGATGATTCAAAGAAGTATTGATCTAACTATTGTATTTTTGAGTGAGTTCTTTCTCCTACTGTGAAACACGATCTTACCTAAGGATGTGAACGATAAAGGGTCACTACGGGTAATTCACACTGGATTTAGAATGATCTCTTGACTGTTTGATGTGTTTGAATGCAAGGCGTATTTAGGTCATCATGATGTTTATGTTTTGATGCTTATACAAATTGCTATATCAAAATGGACATGATATTTAGGTCATCCTAGTGTTTGTGCCTTGGTGCTTATATCTAATCTGACATTTTGAAAATAAAATCAATATTCATATATCCATGGTTGTTGACCAGTGGGTGTTGTATTGATTCTTGCGCATACAAATCGATATTCATATGTCTATGGTTTCATAGCTACTGGGCATTGTATTGATTTATCTAGTTACCTAAAAGTTCAATGATGATAACAAATTGACATATGATCAGTGACTAGGTCCTAGGTCTTAAGTTGCATTTCATTTTGCATGTCTCTTTGTATTTTGCATGTTTGCATATCTCACAACTGTTTGGAAACACTTCAAAGCTTAAACAATTCTTCATATCAATTCTTCACATCTAACAAGAGCTGAGTCTCACTCGAAGGTCTCTTCATCAAACTGCAAGCAATAACCCTCCAGGGTTAAACATCCTTTTGACATAAGACTAAGTACTTGTCTTCATCAACTTGCAAAAACATATCATGTGTATCATTTACATCTCATATCATTACCATTTGTTTCATTACTTTCCATCCACTGCATAAAGCATAAATCATACATACATCTTCATAATCAATTACATTTGCATAACATCCATACATATGACAGAAATCATTGCATTGCATTGATCCATACGTACATTCTACACTACTCATAGCATAAACATCACATGATATCATCATAAAATCAAAACATGACAAGTACAAATGAAGTCACAATCAAAATATCAATCTCATATATATTAAAAATCTTGAAATGTGTCAAGGGTGCACTACTGGCACAATGTACAAAAGAATGAGCTCTGAAAAGCTATCAGAATCAGAATAGTATATCAGTGATCAAACATAATAGAGTATATCAAAACATAAGCACAGGAATCAACTATCAGTGCACTCCTTAGTATCTGGTGGAGGAGGTGGTGGTGCATCTAGTATGGCCTCTACTCTTAGTGCCCTAGCTCCCTCTGAGGCTACCATGTACTCAGAATACATCAGTACTCTCTACACAATAGGGACAACAGCATAGTATGCAGACACATAGTATGAAGCCCGTGAGGTCTAATGGGTCACCTCAGTCTGTAATCTCTGAACCTCTGAGTGAAACTCTGCACGGAGCTCTGTGTGCTACCTATCTGCCTCTCAATATCTCTCCTCCCACCTAGCACTTTGTACCTTCAGGTCCCAAACCTGAGCTCTGAGACATCTGATGATCTCTGATGAAGTAAGAGGAACAGTAGGATTAGCCACAGTTGCTGGCATCTCTGTGTCCTGTGGCTGCTCTGGCTACTACTCAATAGTCTCTTCCATCTGTACCTTGCAGTGTCTAACCTTGACTCCTAGATCAAAAGTGGTATCTTCCTGCGAAGGATCTTTCTCACCACCCACAAACTACTTAGCGACTAAAACCTCATTTGCAGACCCAACACTACCCAAAGTACCCCTCTCACCCCTGCTCTGTCTCTGTGAACCTGTGGATGTACCTGCTATGGAAGTAGAAGGATGAGGGGGCCTCATATGTCCTGATGGTCTCTGAAGTGGAGTCATCACTCTCTGTTTGGGTGGTGTAGGATGCACTACTTGAGGTCTCGGGCCCTATCCCGTGGGAGTACCTCTAACATCCATCGCCTCCTCCATGGAGGGTATCAACTCAATAGGATCTGAGAATCTAGGAATGGGATGATCAGCTCGCCAAGCAATGTATCCATCTATGACCCCTACATCAATAACCTATGGATGGTAGTCCCAATCTCACCCTATGATATGACTGTACTCATCTGCGCATAACGAATATGTAAGTCGAGTTGTCCATCCAAGACTGATCTCACGAACAATGCGTGCATATGCAGTATACTCCTATGGGGCATCTTGTCTGTGTCCATACTGATGCCACACTCTGGTAATCAAGAATCTCTCCAACACAGTGGGAGACCGGCCAATAAGTACCTGACTCTGAAAAAGAAAGTTGTACTGCTCCCTTGCAGTGGGCCAGGCCTCTATCTGTAAATAGGGTCTCCAATGCACAAAGGTCATATCATCTAAGCACTGTCTGAAATACTCAGTATGACCCATACGGACCTGTGTAACATAACTAGCATAAGTATATATCACTGACTCCTGTGGCTGTCGTTGTGTCTGGAAAATTGGTCTTGGCATTGGGATATGCTCCCATGCCCATATCTATAATACAAGAGCTCCAGAAGTGAAGCTCTTGCAATCCTAATACACAACCTCGTGCATCTTCGAAAACATGTGGGCCAATAGGCACTGACCCCAGGCAAGCTCAGTAGGCGTGGCCATAAGAAGGGCTACCATTGGAGCCCATCCCATCAAAAACCCATTCTGTTGATGGCCTGGCATGATGAGCTCCCCGATCATACCAGCAATAATGCACTCTAAACGGTGCATCTGACCATATCTCTGTACAAGGGTCTCCTAGGAAATGGACCCCGTCAACTGTGTATCATCACCAAATAGATTCCTAAAGGCATGAAGACCAATCTGGCTGGAACTCACATACTCAAGACATCGACTGCTATGGAATGGAATGCGAAGTATCCTATAAATATCCTCTAGAGTCACAATCATCTCTCCAGTCGGTAAATGAAAGGTCTGAGTCTTCGAGTGAAATCTCTCTATCAGGGCAGTCAATAGGCCATGATTTACCCTAATATCAAGTAAATGAATGAGATGCTCAAAACCACATGCAGCAAGATGAACCCTCATAGGGTCAGGAAGCGAGACACATAGTCTCTGTGTCACCAGGTAAGAATGACGAACATGGACATCTGGATATGTGACCTAAATCATATAGAAATGAGGTGTTTTATCAGAAATAAAGTTCAAAATCAGGCTAATAGTACAAGAACAGAACAAATTGATATTTCTGATGCTGAATCAAAGAGTCAGCAATCAGGCAAAATTATCAGAAAAATCAAATTTTTGACCTAAATATCAATTTTTAACTCTCTATTTTTCAAACGACATTTCAGACTGGCATCAAATGTCATACAACACTCCACAGTATACCAAACAACAATCCATCATCGTATGACACTGCGCCCGGGATCATACGAGTTTCGAGGGACCCGATGAAATGTCGTACGACACAGGGGTCCCTCTCATACAACACTAGGGTATACTTGAAACGACAATGTGCATTCAAATGAAATGTCGTACGAGTCTGGTATGGGACTCATACGAGTTTTCACACATACAAAAATTAAAAAAGCAAAACGCGTACGAAAAAATTAACAAATGCTATGAAACATGAAAAATTTGCATTTTCAGAGGGGCACAGAGGTCCACCTACCAAATGTCCATACTGTCAGGGTCTCTGGTATCTTTGGCTGTGCTCAAATCGATGCAAACTCATAGGAACCTTCGGATCTCATTGTTCTGCCATTTTCTTGCTCAGAGGGCTCTGCAAAATCTCCAAAGTCAAATGGTTGAAATGAATTGAAAATGACCCTTCAGGCCTTTATATAGCATTTGACCTAATTTTCAAAAGTGCTCCATTTTTCATGAAAATTGCACCCCTGGCTAATTTTGACGTTCTGAATCTATTTTCAGGATCAAAATTCAAATCTGAGATTGTTTAATATGTCAAAATCATGATTTTTGGGCCTAGGACGGTCTACTGCTTGCATAATCGACCTTCCATCATCACAGAAATCTAGTATTCAACTTAACTGATTATCTAACATCAAACTATCAAAATTTCAACTTGGTCAACCATGGTCAACTCATGGTCAAACCTAGTCAAACTTGGTCTTTTGGACCTCCTAACGATGCAGAATGCATTCTCGAATGTGTTTAACCACTTCTCAAATCAATTAACATGCTTCTAAACTATCAACGTTGACTTTTCTTGTTAGATTTCAATTTTAATCCCAAAGGGGGCATGGTATTACACATCATTCAAAGTCTGTAATCTAATTTGAAATCATATCTTTATGGAAATCATATCTTCCTCAGTAATCAAGACAAACAATCACGTCTAGTTACTGATTCATCAAAAAAGACCTCATCGCTCAGGGCAAATCTATCATCACTTGGGGCATATCAGATTCATCAAGATCCATATCAATCTGGTATTCTCCTAATCTTGTAAACTATATCAATTTTTGCAACCATCGGATCATAATGTTCTTTCCTTGGTTCTTCGGCAACTGAAGGATTCGGATGTGATACCTGCTAGTTCTACTAAGACAATCGAGTCTAGAACCAGTCACTCACTTCTTTGCAATCCTAAGGTTTGGAATTAGGCGTTTTGACACTTTTTCGCAATCATAGGTTCATCGTTGCTATAGTGAACATTATCTTTGGTCATTCAGGACCTATTATCTCCATTTCAAATCAATATCAATCAACTTCTGTCTCATATCAATTATCAATTTCAAACATCAGTTTCATATCTTTATCAAACACAGACTATCTTTGAACCACTACGCTTTGCACAGTAATTCAAAGAAGGGCAAAATGTAATACCCCAAAAATGGGCTATAAGTTCATTAATCTTCTATATCAACAATTCGAACGAAATCAACATCAAAGTCCTAATCTAAGGCACATCGAAACATCATCAAATCCTAATTGATTATCTTGAATTCTACATCGGGGAATATTCCTAGCAATATTTCTAATTATCTTAATTATCTTTAATTTAATGATTATTTGGCGATAAATCACATTTATCCTAAGTTTGATTAATTGAATATTTTCATATTTAATTAATTACATTTAATATCTTGCCACTTAATTGTGTAATTAAATTTAATTCTATCTATTATTAATTGTATTATTTAATTTTGACAATAAATCCAATATCCTATGAATAATTGATTATATTTTTATTTAATTAAAGTAAGTTGTCATTATTTAATAATATAGTTTTTAATAAAAGTTTGATTAAATAATTGATTAACCCATAAATCAATTATTTATTTTTAAAAATCAGTTAAGTTGAGCATAAATCACTTTATTTATTAAATTAATTCATAAATAAATAAAACATGCACAATCATAAAAGCAAACAACTATCAATTATCAATTAAAGCTAAACTCTATTTTGAGTTAAAACTTAGCTTTTGCATGTTTTTGTGAATTAAATTATCTTTATTATCAAATAACTCAAAAATCAAGCTGAGTTAATCTGAGTGATTTATGGCTTTTTTCCATGCACCTCCAAAGCCCTGGATTTCTATAAATTAAAGCCTCAGCTCTTCATAATTCATCTCTCAAATTTGCATCCACATCATCTTATATTTTTGCACAATCACGCTGGAGAATTGCAATTGGAAGGATCAAAGCTTATTGCGAATCAACATTGTTGTGAGATCACTTTTGTTTTCATATTATTGTTAGATCAATTCATAGCATATCATTTTTTTACATATCATAGATTTCATATCATTTTTCATATTATTGCATCTAAAATCCAAAAAAAATAGATTAATTGCATCCATATTTCATATCTAGATCAATTGCATTCAAATCCTTCATTTAGGTGTCATCAAGGTCACTGATCTCGATTACAATCTGAGAACATCAATCTCGCACCTATTACAAGGTAGTAAATCACCTAGTTATTTTAGCTTTCAATTTATTGCACGATTTCAATTTTTGCTAACCTCTAATGTTTTACTGAAGTGTTATGTCTACAGATCAGGTACAATTTTCACACACACAAATACTTTTCAAGGAGTTGGTTTTTGGTCTCTACCTCGAGACTGCTATCAATAATGTTAGCTTTCTAGGATTACAGGGAGGACCACATAACCATACCATAGTAGGATTGGTTGTATGTTTGAAGCAAGCTATGAAGTACAGAGTATGAGGCATTTCAACTATAGATTGTTGCAAATTATTGAGCACTTGCAATGAGAATCACGGATTTGGGGTCTAAATTGGTGGTGGTTGGGATTGACAGTCACCTTGCCTTCCTTGATTTGAGACCCCCAAAACCAATGTCTATCGACATTTTTGTTATGGTAGGTTTCCAGTGTCAATGGATTTTTGCAATGTTTTAATCCATTTGATGGGTTAAATATCATTTATAACGATTTTTCTATTTGTTGGTAAATTTTGTTGCTAGTTGTTGGGTGAGTTGGATATTTTTGCAATGACAAGATTATTTACTAACATAGTTCAAAGCTCTAGTTTTGTATAATCAATCTAAAAATTTCTAAACATCAAGAAACAACCCAAACGCTAATGATCTTTTGTTGATGCAAGATAACTTTTATCTTAAGAAGTATAAGTATCCCAAAAAAGAGTTATTTATGGTTCTCATAAATTTAGACTATACGATAGAATCATCCTTTTGAATTTAAAAATCAAACTGTTGTACGATAGAATCATCCTTTTGAATTGAAAAATCAAACTGGAAGGGTCTCTTTCATCTTGTTAGCACTTCTATAACATTTCATACATTTTTAAGATTTCTTTAATATCTATTTGATGATAAACCATCATCTTATATTAATTATTCTTTTTATTCTTCTACCTCCTTTTGGAAATAGCTATCTAGCTAACTGAATCCACCAGATTTGACAATTTATTTATATTTATTAAATAAAATAAAAATCACAATACAATTTATTTGTGTATCATCTTAAAATGGAAGCACTTCCATGATAAGAGCATTTAGCCCTCTGATTGAGTGGTCTGGGGTCATGTTGAGCACCTTGATTAGGTCTTTGCATGTATTTGGCTTTCTCCCCACTTTCCACTTCTTTGTTGCACTTGATTCCTTCATTATAGGTGAAATTAGGGTTAGGATCCTGAGGATTCTCCTTAATTTCCCTCTTCCATGGCTCTATTTTCTAGGTAGGACTTAGAAATAGGTCCTCCCATGGCCTTCATCATAGTTATCATGGGATTTTATGCCTGTCCTTGGCATTATGTCCCTATCTGATATCATTTGTAGGTCTCTAGGCATCCCCAGGACCTCCTGACCTGATTCTGACTGAATCTGGGCCCAGGGTCAAATTCGAGGTAGATCCTGACTAGGTCAGGATCGAGCTCAAACTTGACTAGGTCAGGATCAAGCTCAAACCTCACCAGGTCAGTCCCAACCTCAATTTTTCCCCCCTTTTTCAAATCTCCAAATTCATTGATTTTCGGGCATCAGGTTTTCAGGATATTTGTTTTTCCACCTCTGAGTCAGCCATTTTGGGTTTCGGAATGGTAAATCCTCTAATTGCATTTAATATAGGTATATTTTCTAAAGGTTAGGACCTAATTGGGATTCAATTCTCCAAGGTGGCCCCTCTAGAGGATTGTGCCCTATTTCACTATAAAAGGAGGCCTTCCTTTCTCATTTTCACATCCAACATCCATTATTCACATCTCAGCTCAAGCAATTTCATGAGAAAGCTCTCAAGTGCAAGCAAGTGAATTCAAGAATTCAAGAAAGTCTTCAAGCATTCAAGTGTTCAAGAATTCATCCATCAAGGAGATCCATTGTTAGCTATTGAAGGATTCAATCTCTTTGGAGCCCCTTTGATGATCCATCCTTCTACATTCATTCAAGCTTTTTCATATGCAAAGATCAAGTCAAGATTGGTGTTGAAGATCAAATGCCATTGATTGGAGACATCCTACATTCATTTTACATCCATTGAAGCATTCCTACTTGTGGATTTGAGTATTCGAATCCTCTACAAGGACTTCAACATAAGCGAGGTGATTTGTTCCAATTGCTTTGTTTATGCACACTACATTTCAATTCAATTTCAAGGTTAATTCCTAAACTGGGGTTTGACCAAGGTAAACCACCCATACAACAAAAACCTCCCATTTTCTTGCAAGTACAGGTGTAGGATTTCAGATCTGAGAGTGAATTTGGATACCCTTTTCAGCGAACTTTTGAGATCTGTGAATAGAATCAGAATCGACCTTCAAATAAAGAATCTAGCCTTTGACATTTTATGAGGGTCAAAGTCGACCTGAGCTCATCTTGGAGAAAGATTTCTGGGTTTTCTTCATCTCCATGTTTCCAATCCAAAATAAGTTGTAGAATTGCCCAAAAGTACACACAGACATCAGAAATTGACATTTTCCAAATCTGCCCTAATTTGAGGTTAGTACTTGTATTTCAATTATTTCAGATTTCAAGCATAACTCCTTTATAGGGAAACATTGGATTTTCTCTCTCTTTCATATTCTTTATAGATTGATTCAATTGTGCATTAACCTCTTGGTTGATCAAATTAGATCTCTCCTTTGGGAATATGGATTTGGGAATAGATCTCATATTTCCCCACACATTTATCTACTCTTATATCTGAATATTGGTGATTCCATTTTAACCATATTCATTTTGGTGAACCCGACTAGCTTACTCTCTTTCTTTTTGGTGTTAGATTTCCCTTTGTCTTATTGTGAGTGTTCACCTTCTATATTCATTTTGGTGAACCCGACATACTTACTCTCCTTTCTTTTGTGGAATTGGATGCCTTTATTGTGTTTTCCTTTTATCTTGTTAGTATTAGATTTTTCCTTTGTGTTAGATCTTGCATGCTTATTAGATTTCATATTCATGCTTTATGTGATGTTAGTTTAGTTCATTTGCATTACGTTGGTTTATGAGCTTTACTACTACTAGTCCTACTTATAACATTCCAATTAGAAGAAGTCGTAGACTCATGGGTGCCTTTGATCCTGAATCTTCCTCTCCTTTCCTTAGGATCTCGGATGATAACTTGATTCTTCATGATTCCAATTTTACTATGGAGCAAAACTCTTCTCACTCATCTCATGATGAGGATGATGCTTTAAGAGTTCCTCCTAAACAAGTCCAAAAAATTTCCACTGAACTTGATAAAATGGGTAATTGGCTTATTCAAGAGAACCATAATCAAGATTCCATCCAAGCTATAGAGGCTCTTAAGAAAGCTCTCCATGATAGTGATCAAGGTGTTAACCTCTTGCGTGGTATTACTCACCTTGTGCATTCAAATGTTAAACCTTTAGTTCAAGAAGCTCAAGATTTAGGGTTGATTCCTCCTATCACTAGTGTTGAACCTCCTTCTAATCCTTTACCTAGTATTCCTACCTATACTCCTTCTTTGGTGACTGTGACAATTCCCTCTATTCCTATGAGTGTTCCTCTTGTGTCTCTTCCTACATCACAACCTTCATATCATAATGTTCCTTTTACTTATTCCAATCCACTTCCAACTATAGTTCCTAGTGTTCCTCCAGTTGTGTCTTCTATTCTTGCAGCTTCTTACACTTTACCTAGTGTGTCTAATGTTGCTACTCCTCCTATTTCCTCTAATGATTCAACTATCATCAGTTTGGCTCAAACTATGTCCTCTTTACAACAAAAACTTGCTTCCTTAACCCAAAACAAGTTTAGTATTCCTACATGTGACATGGGAAGTCCTTTGTCCTTGGATATTATCCGTACTCCTATTCCTAAGCAAGGTGAGATGCCTCATCTTGAGAATTATAATGGAAAAGGAGATCATGTTCATCATGTTAAAACATTCCAAATCCTTTGTAGTGATTATGCTCATGACCATAGGATTTTAGCCAAACTATTTGCTAGAACCTTTCGTGACAAGGCCTTACAATGGTATTGTTCCTTGTCTCCTTATTCCATTGATTCCTTTCCAAAACTTGCTAATGCCTTTATCCAACAATTTCAAAACAACATTGGCCCGCAAGTGTCTTTGGCTGATTTGATGCGTTGTAAACAAAGTGCTAAGGAAAAATTAACTGAATTTATTGGTAGATTTAAGCATTTGCATGCTCAGATTTCCTATCCATTCCTGATATTGATATTCAATGTATGTTTATTTCAAATTTGCAAAAGGATATTAGAGATAAGATTCTGCTTACTGAATTTACCTCTTTTCAACAACTTTGTGCAGTGCTTCATCATTATCAATTACAAGTGAGTCAATTTGGGAGCAACACTCCAATGGCTCCTGTTCAAGTTGATAAGACTGATGTTGCTCCTAATCCACACAAATTTCAAAAATTCAACAATTATGTCAAGATAAATAAACAAGCGAATGCAGTTGCTGATCAAGTTGTTGTTGCATCTCATAATGCCACTTCTGCATCCACTACTTTTTGATTAAATCATATGTTTACTCCTCTTTCTAAATCTTTACATGCTATTATGAATAGGTTGTTGACTGCTAATATGATTACTTTACCTCCTATTCGACCTCTTTTACCTACTACAATTGCATCTAAATCTTTTGATCAAAATGTTTTTTGTCAATATCATCGTCAGAATGGTCATGATACTGAGAAGTGTTATTCTTTAAAACATAAGGTTCAAGATTTAATTGATTCTAATGCCTTATCTGTTGATAATCTGGATGGTAATGGGAACAAATCTATCTCTCCTCCTAATCAAAACCTTTGAATCTATACGAACCCTTTACCTACGCATGATACTAATACAATTGCTCAACCATTTGATGTGGAAATTGTGTATGATTCAAAGATGGATGATCTCAATATGATTCAAAGATGGATGATCTCAATCATTTCGTTAATCAAGTGGTGCATGTTGGTCAATCGGTATCTCCACCTCAACCTCAGATTCAACCTAAAGTTC
This sequence comes from Chamaecyparis obtusa, assembly GCA_027943335.1. NCBI lineage: Eukaryota > Viridiplantae > Streptophyta > Pinopsida > Cupressales > Cupressaceae > Chamaecyparis > Chamaecyparis obtusa. The sequence continues at coordinate 142,105 of BSBK01005587.1, read as the reverse complement.
AATCTCAACCTCGACCAAAACCTAAACCTAAAATGAAAACTCAACCTAAACCTCGACAACAACTTAAGAATAAAAGACCTCGTGAACTTTTTATTTTCTTTGATGACTCTGAGACTATTAAAGCTCTTGATGGTCTCCTTTACATTGCTACTAGGATTTCTCAGAAACCTACTCGTGGTTGTGTTGTTGATCCTACATCCTTAGTTAATGTTATCACTGAAGAAAATCTTTTTATGAAAAGCTTACAACATGAATTTTATGATACATCAGATGTGTGGATTCAAACTTGTAATGGTTTTATTTATCCATCATTTGGTTCTATTACTTTACCGGTTGAACTTTGTGGAAAAATTGTGAACACTACCTTTGTTGTGGTTCCTACTTCTAATCAATTTCAAGTTAAGCTAGGTTTGCCTTGGCTGACTACCATGCATGTTGTTGCTTCACCTATCCATAAGTGTCTTAAGTTCATTCATGATGAAGAAGTGAAGACGATTAATCATAGCTTATATAAACCTTCCAGGCCTAGAGATTGTGTTGCTCTTGATTTCTTTTGGCCTTCATTACCTAATTCATGTCCTCCTCGACGTGATAATCTTTTTCAATCATATCAAGCCTATAAACATCGTAAGATTCTTGAATTAAGCTCACCTCCTAGAGATCTTAATCGTGGTCTTTTACCTACACCTTCTATACCTCCTTTAACTATGGCTTCTAGTTATGTTAATCAAGTTCCTTCTACTGAACCTGTCAAAGATCCTGTGATTTTTCCTCCTATTGTTAATAATCATATTGATCTTCCTAAGGAACCTATGAAGGATCATGTGATTGTTCCTCGTAGTTCTCAGCCTATTTCAAATAAATCAAAACATAATCGATCTACTAATGAACATCATAAAAAGCGTTGTGCTCATGCTAAAGCTCAAAGATCTTTACCTTCCTCGAATAAACCTATGCATAATATGTTAGAAGAGGTTGTTACTAATAATGATGTTCACATGCATGATTATGATGATTCTATTTGTATCTTAGATCCTATTTTGATTAATTTGGATGAAGAAGATACTCTTGATGATACTAATGATGTTAATGATGAATATGAGACTATTGACATTGACATTGATTTACCTAATATGCTTTCATCACAATTAACTCTTACACCTAGTGTTGAACATTGTGATTCTCAAGAGGATCCTTGTTTGGAACTAGCTATCATTCCTATCATGTTGGATATAGTCCCTCTTGTGAGTTACCCACCTTCCCTAAATGATATACAACAAGATGGGGAGAGTAGGCGGCACACTTGATTGGCTTGTCCTTCATGGTAGCTTTGTTGTGTGTTTGCCTACTGTATTGTGTTTCTCCCGTAATGTGTTTGCTAAATGTTGTTAGATTCTTTTATACAATCCTTGTTACTTAGTTGGTGCAAGGTGATGAAGGAATCAAAATTGTTGTTCAAATTCTTCTATATGTATCTCTATTCTTCTATGTGTTGTTCAAACTTATGTCGTAAATATGCTATTGTTCATAAATGTTTCCTTGTGTAATCTGCTTGGATTTGAGATATGGTAGCACTAATTCTTTTTGGTCTCCATGTCATGGTCTGAAAAGATTCTTCTTCATATATCTTATGTGATCTTTCCTCCTTTGTGATCGTAGTTCTACTTTCTTTGGGGAATGATGTCAATTCATTTGCAATAATATCATATATTATCTTATGATCATACTGACCCCATGGTAAGTAGATCCCTTCTGTGTTCTCTATATGTTTCTTTGATATTTCCCTTGATTTGTCTTCGTCTGGGGGCATCTTGACATGGAAATGTAATCAGTGGAGTTGTTTATGTTTCCGTTAAAGCCATTGCTCCTATTAAAGTGTCAGCAATGACTTAACGTGGGGGCATACGCTCTGCTCACCTGTTGCACACACGCACTTTTCAATACGCATATTATTTTTCAAGATACTTTTCTCCCTTTTTGGATTAGTAACTAATCCTTAAAGCATGGATTTATATTTTAGGATCTCTTGATCCCTCCAGTTTCAAATACACATATGTTTTGATCCCTTAAGGTCGGAGGTGTCCTTAAGATTGGATCTCTTTTGTTTTTGGTTTTATTCTTATGGATAGAATATTCCTAAGGATGAATCCTTGATGGGTTGACTAGTGAGTAGCCACATTCACTAGGCAGTTCAATTTCATATTTCCAGTTGTGCCATTCTCTTGTGTGGTTCACAATGGGACATAAGTTCTCATTGGGTGAGGTAATCGCACCTTCTTTCTCTCTCTAGAGATGTCTCTCTTATTGTGATCTAAGAGTCGATGAAGACTTGAGTCCCTAGGGGCTTAAGGTTTCTCTTTGTCCCTTGGATTATGATAAGATTATCTTTTCATTCTAATCTCCTTTACCAAGAGTTTGCATCGAGTCCATACTCTTGCTAAAGTGGGGGCTTAATGTATCATCTTAAAATGGAAGCACTTCCATGATAAGAGCGTTTAGCCCTCTGAGTGAGTGGTCCGGGGTCATGTTGAGCGCCTTGATTAGGTCTTTGCATGTATTTGGCTTTCCCCCCGCTTTCCACTTCTTTGTTGCACTTGATTCCTTCATTATAGATGAAATTAGGGTTAGGATCCTGAGGATTCTCCTTAATTTCCCTCTTCTATGTCTCTATTTTCTAGATAGGACTTAAAAATAGGTCCTCCTGGCCTTCATCATAGTTATCATGGGATTTTATGCCTGTCCCTGGCATTCTGTCCCTATCTGATATCATTTCTCTGTCTCTGGGCATCCCCAGGACCTCCTGACCTGATTCTGACTAAATCTGGGCCCAGGGTCAAATTCGAGGTAGATCCTAACTAGGTCAAGATCAAGCTCAAACCTCACCAGGTCAGTCCCAACCTTGATTTTTCCCCCCTCTTTCAAATCTCCAAATTCCTTGATTTTCGGGCATTGAGTTTTCAGGATATTTGTTTTCCCACCTCCGGGTTGGACATTTCAGGTTTCGAAATGGTAAATCCTCTAATTGCATTTAATCTAGGTATATTTTCTAAAGGTTAGGACCTAATTGGGATTTAATTCTCCAAGGTGGCCCCTCTAGAGGATTGTGCCCTAGTTCACTATAAAAGGAGGCCTTCCTCTCTCATTTTCACATCCAACATCCATTATTCACATCTCATCTCAAGAAATTTCATGAGCAAGATCTCAGGTGCAAGCAAGTGAATTCAAGCATTCAAGTGTTCAAGAATTCATCCATCAAGGAGATCCATTCCTTAGCTATTGAAGGATTCAATCTCTTTGGAGCCCCTTTGATGATCCGTCCTTCTACATTCATTCAAGTCTTTTCATATGAAAAGATCAAGTCAAGATTGGTGTTGAAGATCAAATGTCATTGATTGGAGACATCCTACATTCATTTTACATCCATTGAAGCATTCCTAATTGTGGATTTGAGGATTCGAATCCTCTACAAGGACTTCAACATAAGCGAGGTGATTTGTTCCAATTGCTTTGTTTATGCACACTACATTTCAATTCAATTTCAAGGTTAATTCTTAAACTGGGGTTTGACCAAGGCAAACCCCCAATACAACAAAAGCCCCCATTTTCTTGCAGGTATAGGTGTGGGATTTCAAATCTGAGAATGAATTTGGATACCCTTTTCGATGAAATTTTGAGATCTGGGAACAATATCAGAATCGACCTTCAAATGAAGAATTTAGCCTTTGACCTTTTATGAGGGTCAAAGTCGACCTGAGCTCATCTTGGAGAAAGATTTCTAGGTTTTCTTCGTCTCGGTGTTTCCAATCCAAAACAGATTGTAGAATTGCCTGAAAGTAAACATAGACATCAGAAATTGACATTTTCTAGATCTGCCCAAATTTGAGGTTAGTACTTGTATTTCAATTATTTTATATTTCAAGCATAACTCCTTTTATAGGGAAACATTGGATTTGCTCTCTCTTTCATATTCTTTATAGATTGATTCGATTGTGCATTAACCTCTTGGTTGATCAAATTGGATCTCTCCTTTGGGAATTTGGATTTGGGAATAGATCTCATATTTCCCCACACATTTATCTACTCTTATATCTGAATATTGGTGATTCCATTTTACCTATATTCAATTTGTATTTATTTTTTTTCTTTGTTGTCCTTATTGCAATTCATAAACTTTGTCATTTATAGGAATGTTAGTAATCTCTTTTATTCTACCTCTAAGTATGTGACAATCTTCTTTTCTTTTTTCATTAAAAAACCCTTTTATTTTACTTATTTTTTGTGTTTTTCAAAGTCTATATGCATTCATCCCCTCCCTCGTCAAATTTGGGGCTTGCAAAATCTCCATCTCATCTACTACTTCATCTCTGATTTGACCTGCTTCAACAATTACAACATCCTGAGAAACCTCTAATGATAGGTTGCATTCATCTTTATTGCAATCTTCTAAATCATCTCCTCTTCCATAGTAATCATTGATAGATTTCTTGTAGTGAAGCATATTTAAACATATGAGGCCATCCTAGTTTTCTTGCAACGAAGCATATTTAGACGCAATAGTACATGTTGCTCCTTTACCACAATTGTTCATCTTTTTAGTAAACGATACAAAATTGTGCATCTTTTTAGTAAGTTTCTAATAAGTTTCTAAAAAGATGCACAATTCTATATCGTTTACCATTGAAATAGTAGGTGAATAAGGAACACAAAATAGAAACTAGAGCCAAACGAGAGTAATATGTCAGATAAATTCAATACAAAGCTAATATATTTCTAGGAATAGTCATATATCAGTATCAAACACACATAAGATAGAGACAACATAGAGTTGTAAATTCACAAAGACATGAAGTACAATTGATATCAAAAGATGCACAATTGTGGTAAAGGAGCAGCATGTACTATTGTGTTTGCATTGATACAGAATTGTGCATCTTTTTAGAAACTTATTAGAAACTTACTAAAAAGATTCTTATAAGACTTATTATAATACAATTCAGTGGTAAACAATACAGAATTGTGCATCTTTTTAGAAACTTACTAAAAAGATGGACAATTCTATATCGTTTAATAAAAAGATGCACAATTGTGGTAAAGGAGCAGCTATTCTTCTATACTAGTGTGTCTTCATTTTGGTTCAGCTATTCATAAAGGGGAGTAATAAATCATTCTTAATGAAAAAATAGAAAAATTTTAATTGTGGACAAGATGTACTTATAAGGAACAATAGGTTCATACTGGATATCTCCTCGCTCAAATCATTGTGTTTGTCCACATTTCAGGCCATTGATGGATCTTATTGAGAATATTGACGTTCTAGGACGGGTAGCTGTGGAGACCACATATTCTCATCTTCTCACAACTCTTATTGCTTGTCTTGCCGTAGCCAAAGTAGTGGTAGCCCGAGAAGGCAGTGCACAAATGGGTAAACAAAAAAGAAAAGGAAATTCTTTTTATAGAATGGTTATTCATTCCAACGATGTGGATTGTCATGATCATATTCGCATGAGTAGGGGAGCCTTCTTTCATCTAGATACTATCTTAAGGCTGAAAGGAAGCTTGACAGATACGATACACTTGACGTTAGAAGAACAACTTGTGATGTTCCTCCACACCCTTGGCCACAATCTAAGGAACCGCAAGATTGCCCACAACTTTGGGCACTCGAGAGAGACAATCAGTTGATACTTCCACAAGGTGTTGAGGGCTATCTTAGCACTCCACAAGGATTGCTTTGTACCACCTAGTCCAAACACTCCTCTTGAAATTAGTGGGAACGAACATTTTGATCCATTCTTCAAATTAATTCTTGTGTTATTACAAATTTCTTGTATGGATTTTTATCCTTATCATATTATTGGTTGACCATAGAATTGATGATTGTATCATATCGTATAGGATTGTGTTGGAGCTATCGATGGAACCCATATACCAGTCACTGTCGATGTCAACATGTAGGGTAAATATTGTAATAGAAAAGGTAACCTGTTGCAAAATGTTATGGGTGTGTGTTCCTTCGATTATAAGTTTCAGCATTGCCTTGCTGGTTGGGAAGGGTCTGCTGCGGATAGTCATGTTCTAGCTTCAGCTCTATCAAGAGCAAATCCTCTTGTTGTTCCCCTCAGTAAGCCAAATCATAGCTTAATATACTCAAGGGTACAATCAATGTTCCAAGTTTTAATAATATACTTAATTTATGTAGGAAAATATTTTCTAGTGGATGCTGGATATCCCAATGCACCTGGATTTCTTGCTCCTTATTGGTGTACACGCTACCACCTGAAGGAGTTTTCAAGAGAGAATCCAATAAACTCTCGACAAGAGTTGTTCAACCACCGACACTCCTCTCTTAAAAACTCAGTAGAGCGTACATTTGGTATTATGAAGCAGCGTTTTCCAATCCTGAGGCATGCCACGTCTTATTCTATCATGACACAAGCCCATATTGTATCAGCATGTTGCACACTACACAACTACATTACGTTAGAGGACAACATTCCATCAGAAATTGGTACTGAAGAGGAAGATGATCGTGATGGGATAGATGTACCAATGCTGGAGACATATGGGTTGTCTCATCGTGATAGAGACCAGTGGGCATAGTTCCAAGATGATATAGCAAGTAGAATGTGGGAAGAGTACAAATCCCGAGAATAGTTGTTCTTTTATGGGTCAAGACTACATGATGGTTTCCTTTTTCTTTTGTTTTTATCTAGAAGTACTGGACTTATATGGGTCAATGTGTTTTATTTGACCAAAGTGATGTATGAGGATACTTTGATAGACATGATGCTTTCCTTTTTCTATTGTTTTTATCTGGAAGTATTGGACTTCTATGGGTCAATGTGTTTTATTTGACCAAAGTGATGTATGAAGATACTTTGATATACATGATGGTTTCCTTTTTCTTCTATTTATATCTGAAAGTATTCCATGTCATATGTTTATACAATTAACAACAATATGTTTATACCATTAACAACAATATGTACATTGTGATCAATTGATCTACAGCATGGCATACATAGAACTAATGATGAGCATGGAAGAAATCAGTAACACAAGCCAAATATCTTCTTCCTCAAAGAAGATAATGTGGACAAAAGATATGGAATGCAAGTTTCTAGATTTGCTCCTCAAACAATTACAACTTGGAAGAAAATGGGATGGAGGATTCAAAAAAGAAGCATGGACCGCCATTGAGAGGAGGTTCAACGTGGATATGAACCTCAATCAATCAAAGGACAACTTCAAAAATAAGCTGAAAAACATGGAAGCTTGCGTATAGAGTGATGAAAGAGCTAAGAAATACAAGTGGTTTGACTTGGAACAAGGAAACTCAATGCATGGATGCTGAGGATAGCATGTGGGATGAGCTTCTGAAGGTAGGGTGATCTCTCTACTATTTTGATGGAAATAATATTGCCTTCCTATAAAGTTAATAATGAAAGACAAAGAACCTAATCCATTTATTTATGCCAACATGCAGAGAAGAGAGTTCAAAAATGCCAAAGTGTATAAGAGGTAGCCCTTCCAATACTTCAATGAATTGGGTGCAATTGTGGGTAATGACATTGCTGAAGGTAATGCAGCTACAACAGCCCATGAGACTGAAGAAGGGAACCCTATGGAAGAGCCATTCAATGTGCATGATGAAGAGGACATTGATTTCTGTATACATCTTGATAGTGTTGTTGATTTGGACGAAGACCCTTATAATCCTTCCAATCAGTCCACTGCAACTGAAAGTCCTAGAGGAACTCCATCATCATTAGTCATAAGGGTGGGAAAGAGGAGGAAGGCAAGTATGGCCACTTCCTTGGATGTCATGTGTGAAACAATGAAGAAAATAAAAGATGGCATGAGCAATGTTCACCTTCACAAAATTGATCAATCTGATCATGACAATGCTTTGACGAGCACATATACCGCTCTCAAATCCATCCCTGAATTGAGTCGAGGTGTATTCCTTAGGGTATACGACACCTTCGTGGTTGAATGTGAAAGAGCCAAAGGTTCTTGTTGATGACTGAGGACGACAGAGTGGACTGGATTGCAGCCACATATGGTGGATTATAGTTATTTTCTACATACTTTATCAAACTTTATCATGAGTTGAAACTTTATCATACTTGTTCACATACACTGATACAACTGTGTTTTGGTGGATGATTGTTTATGATTGTTTATGGTTGATGATTGTTTATCAAACATAGTTTTTGTTTATCAAATATATTCTGAGATAATGAAATGTAAATTGGTTTCCTAAAGACCCTGTCACTACCCGTAAGGGTACAGAAATCCAACCTTGTCTATATTTTTGTGATGTTGATTCATCTATAATGTATCAGAGCAATTATTCTTCCTTCAAGACTGATATCATCTTCCTTTTATTTGATGACTTGATTCCCAAACATATGAAACTGTAAAGGGGTCTATCAGTAAAACTTTAGAAAGATGAGCTATTTTCTCTTATTAGACTAGGTAACATGACTGTATACCTAACCTCTAAGATGGGAAATATCATAGACCGTGATGATGAATATGATTCTAAGTGTTCTTTCTAGAAATGTTGAGTTATGTTTATGCTTTTCTCTCAAGTGCCTAAACTACGTTATGCTTCAGTGTGCATTGGTACTCTTTGCGACTTATGATGTGCTTGGACTATTGCTCGTTGTTGTGATTGCATTGTAGTGGATGTGTGTATTCTGTCGTGCTTAGTTCCTTGAGAGGACCTGATGCATTTTGTGTTATGATATTTTATGCATTGTGAGTGAAATGATGCTACACTCAATGTTAGTTGTGCTTTAAGCTAATGTTCAAGATGTTAAGTTTATCCACTGATTGGACTGTATGAATCCACTATACCTCAAATGTACCTGCTATGATGACAATGCTTCTTGAGATTCATGATTTTCCACTGTTGTGTGGGTATGTTGATTGATGTTTGATGTTCATATTGCATGGCACATTGTTCACTTGATATATATTTGGTGGAGTATCTGTTAAAAGGATGTCAGAACTATGATATAGTTGTTAGAGGTCATTGTCTTATGTATGCTAGTGGTTGTGAACTTAAAGGTGCACCCCTATGTCATATATATATAAGATTGAGCACTTAGAAAAGCATGAAATTAATCTTGTCTTATGGTGCCATATTTATAAGAGGTTTTGTCTAATGAAAAACATGTCATGGGAGACCTTAAATAATGGTGTTGACCTTCATTTGTTGTACAGTTACATTGTCTTGACACATGTACAGCTGTGGCTGGAAATTGTGGTGCACAGAGAATAGATATTAATACAAGCTTGACTACTTGTTGGCAATGGCATTAATGAGATTTTCATTAATTATTGTGATTCTTTGAAATTTGATATGCGGGATGAGGTTGCTTGAGTTTTAATGGCCACTCTGTTAATAGCCTTTGTCACCACTCACATCTTAGATCATTATGTTTATGAGCTTGATTATGGCTTGAACATGAAATTTTATGTCATAGTGAGAGACCTGCAAACTTCAGATATGAACTATTGTTGCAATTTATAAAGTTATTTCATACATGACTACTGCTGGAATAACAGTAACCATGTATAGAATAATGATCAATCTGAGGTCAATCTTGATGAACATCATACTGCATTACAATCTGCTTGTAATGCAGTATGATGTTCATCAAGATTACAAATTGCAACAGTAGCCATTTATGGAATAATGATCAATCTGAGGTCAATCTTGATGAGCATCATACTGCATTACAATCTTCTTGTAATGTAGTATGATGTTACATTAAATTAAATTATGTTAAATGCATTAATTATTTATTCAAGAAATTTGGAAATTACTTATTCTCTCTTTCAGCTCTTGTGATTCAGTATGAGTGTGAAAGTTTATAGACATATTCTTGTATTTGTTAGTCCTGTTGCTTTTAACATATTTAAGTGGAATACACGAAGGAGTACCATATGATGAATGCTTAATTTAATGCATTGTTAAGGTGTACTCTTAGAACTATCCATTTCTAGTTCTTCAGACATGGTTTTATAAATGTGGTTTGGTAGATGACTGTATTGTTCATGATTCTATATGTATATATCCTAACCATCTTGTTATTACTGTTGCATTATGAAATTGAGTGGAATAATTCTACTTTGTTCAATGCTCTATTTCATCTTGAATTTCTTTTCATTTTTCATTCATTTTTAAAAACCACGTGATAGGTACAGAAACATAAATGGATAGTTCTGAGACTACACATATGATGATAAAGTGAGACTACACATGCTGACATTAAAATTGTTTGAAATAGCTTCTGGATTCAATTTTGTAGATATTTTGGCATCAACGTTTCTGATCACACTCTGTGATCCTTCATCAGGATGGAAGAGAGCAAAATGATTGAAAGAAAAGTCCATCATTTTGGTCTATTGCAATCATTTTGCTCTCTTTCATCCTGATGATGGATCACAGAGTTTGATCCAAAACTATCTACACAATCGAATCTAGAAGCTATTTCAAACATTGATGCCAAAAATATCCACATATGTTGATAAAAAAATGAGCTATCTGATGATTGTTTACTGTTCATGTTTGTAAACGGTCAATATTTTTGATGGTACTCCTTGGTGTATTCCATTTTAAAATAAACAAGTTTTAGTTTTTCTATCATGTTTACTTTGTAGATGCAAGATTGACCATCTAACAATATGGAAAGTAATGGGAAGAATGAGCGGGATATGAGATGGTTGCTCATCGAATGTGGGGCATAAGGGCGTAGAGTGTGGATTTCCTTGCATTTTCTTATTTAACAGTGTGTTTTCACACCACCATTCAATTCATGGATATTGTTCTTCCCCATCTTCTGTCTGATGCTATAGTTGTGTCATTATATTTTTTGTATAAATTCGTAATATCAACATAAATGAAACTTTTTCAATTTGTACTAATATAATATAGTCATGTTGTTATATGAATGAACAAAAATTTGTTTGATACAGTGATGATGGCTATGATAAATGTCCCTATGTGTGACTATGGTGATGGAGCGCGCTGCGTGTTGAGGACGTCACACACAAACACTAATCCAGAGCGTAAATTTTGGACTTGCGTAATAAGAAAAAGGTTGTTAATTGCACAATATTTAAATGTTTACAAAGAATAAATATTAGTCATTATAGCAAGACTAACTTAGATTTATATTGTAGGATGGCGGTGGATGTGACTAGTTTCGGTGGGCCGATGACACTCCATCCTTGTCTACATCATCTGCACCTTCTACACATATACCTGTTGTGGATGATGAGTGCAAGTCTTGCAAAGCGCTCGAGAAACCTAATGCAAAAGTAAAGGCTACCTATAAAGCTGATGTCATGTTTTTACGATGTTTACTTTGTGCAACAATCGCACTACTTTGTTGGGTCATTATGCAAAAATAAATATATATGTGGACTATATGACTCATGTATATTTTGATGTGATATCGAGCAATGCTATAATTATTTTCTTGTTATAATATTGTTAAAGATAATGTATAAAATTATTTAAAAAAGTTTACTTTACTATTCACAATATTGAAAAAAAAATTAAAATTTGTTTATGATTTACTATATAAAAATATAAATTAATAAAAAAAATATAAATAAAAAAATGGACAAAATAAATAAAATATTAAATTAAAACATTATATAATAATTAAAAAAACTTAATTTTTTTCTTGTCAAATTCTAATTTCAATTCAAAATGTAGAACCAAACAGAGAAAATGGATAATGTAATTCCAATTCCAATTTGAAATTGCAAACCAAACACATAAATAGGAATTTCTCAGTTCTAATTCCAATTTCGAAAATGGCAACCAAAAGAAGAAGATGGATTGTCTCACCCATCTTTCGGGTCAACCAAATGGTCCAAACTATCTTCCGAATACACAAAACCAGAATTTCAAAACCTGATTTTGAGATAATCAAGTTTTGAATCAAATTTCAATTCTGCAAACAAACAGGGCCCTAGGATCAAAATTTCCACTCTCCCATCTGATGTTTCAAATGGGTAATCAAGAAGCAGCAAGGCAAAATGAAGTGAAATGGTAACTGAGAGGCTATTTGAGTGTTTTTTTAGTTTAAGTGTCAAAGGGAAAGAGCCAAATCCTAGAGGATTTCTACCCCAAATTCCTCTAAACTTCAAAATTTTGCCCAACATAAAGAGGTCAATTTTAGTTGCAACTTGGACACACAGGCGGTAAAATGAAAAATAGATGAAGAAAGGCAGTAAAATGCTAGCAAAAAGCAAGTTTTGAACTTGTAACGTCAATATAAGTGAAGTCATTATCAACGGAATTCCTCTTATTAAAGGAATTATGTCACACAAATCCTCTAAAATTAGGATTTCCTCCCTCCTTCATATCACAAATCCTTGCCAATCAGCATATTATTAGGGAGTTTGAGATTTAAAGGGAAGAAGGTTTCAATTTAGCGAGAAAGTCAATCAACGTGCCCAATTAGACCTTAGCGGAAACTCCTCTAACTCAGGAAATTCCTCCCAAGATACCACACAAAATTGGCAACTTCAATTTAAAATCCAAATTCCTATATCTTACAAGATCATCCCCCTTTGAATAATGTGCCCTTTCACCATGCGAATTCATATATAAGGGAGTTCGAATTGTTTCATTTTACATCCAAGCACAAGACAAATTATCTATGCAACTTATATGCGATAAATTTTCACAAGGATGGCAGCGAATTTCCTCTGCTATACACATTGAACTACATCAGTGACTAAGGTAGCAAGTTATCTCTGATAGGGCATCAAGTGGCTCCATATTGGTAGGATGAATTGAAAAACAACACTTTTAGCAAGTTCAAAGTTTAGAAAGAGCATAAATTTCTCTTCCAAATCTAATTCACCTTCATTTTTATTATATTCTTCTTCTAAATCCAACTCTTCTTTTCTTCCACTCACAAAGCCATCTTCATTTTCCAATATATTACTCCTTGTTTCTAATGCCATGTGCGCTTCAGATTTACCTTCTAATGATTAGACTATTTGAAAGAACCCATTCTAATACCAACTACTGAGTACATGCTTGCACTGAGAGAAGGGGGACAAAATTAGTATAAGACAGTCTTTTACTTTTTCAAACTAACAACCACAATAATATTAGTCACACAAGACCTAATAATTATAAAACACAAGATTTACATGGAGACCCTTACTAGAGAAAACCACGATAAAAAATATTGCTTATATGAAACTCTCTTACAAATTTTGCAGGCACCAACCTACTATGACACCACTACCCATGATTGGTAGACACCAACCTACTAGAGGCATAGACTTAGCAAGAGATGTCAATCTCTTCTTTAGGAAGCACCAACTTCCAAAACAAAGTTCCACCTTCTTAAATGTTGCTTTTTCAATGGATGATCGACATCTATCTCTTTGATATATCTCTCACATAAAACTCATACACATCACTCCACATATCATCCTTAAATGATCTCAATATATTTCTTATATTTTCATTGCTTCACTTCTATTTGCTTCCCCTTGAAAGGAAAGGAAAGGTCCTTTTATAGTCCACGACACCGGCCATATGTTTTTGGGTCTACATATGGTGACAGTGATATGGGACTACCTCATACTCCTTGCAGGAGGCACCTAACTGCGCTACAAATGAGGTGTATTATATGGTGAATGATCCTCATATGCATGTTTTCTTCATTCTTACACACTTGTAACTCCTCCATGAAATCTGCTTGCAAATCTTCAAATCCTTCACACATACTTCTGCTCTAAATCTGATCTAGATCTGCTCTAATTCAAACCACAATTCTGCTCAAATCTGCCTCATAACTCCTCTACAAAATATTCATAAATCTTCTCATTAATAAGTTTTCTCTTGGTAATAAATCAAAATGGTATATCTTCTGAATTCTTACACACTTGTTCCCTTCCTCTTCTTTATCTTCACATTTCTCATTCATCTTCTCGATAATCCACAGTTGCCTTTTATATCTTCATGTCTCAATGAAAAAAGACTTACTTTTCAAGAGAGATGACTTTTTAAATGAACATGTCCATTTGTTAATATATTCCACTATGCTTAGTCGCTGCCTTTCACTTAATTCCATTGTTGTTCTATTAGAATCGCTGTCACTTTAAGAAGGAATTGCTATCATTTAAGTCTTGCAAATCACTGCATTAGAGACTTGTTAATCACACTATTTATCGTTGATAAATCGTTCCCTTAATCAAGAATGAATCATTGCCTTTAAACAGATAACCACTGCTTGATTCATTAAGACATTCTTGATCATTATTCTTAATCACTGCCAGCTTTTTCCTTTTAATCACTGTTCCTCCTTTCAATATCGCTGCTATTTGGAATTACATAATCGCTGTCCTCAATGATTATTAATCGCTGCCCTTCTCATATATAAATGCTGCCTTGATTAAACTCCCAACCACCATTACTGCTTGCTATTTGGACAATTATAAACTTGTTTAACTATGTCTTTGCCTTGACTTGGTTGACAAAGGTGGTCGGCCAAAAACATAACATTAATTTAGATCATAATGTAGGCATGGTCGGCCAGCAAGAATAGGGTTAAATTTGTCCCCCATCCTAAATAATTAACACATTTAGATATGAGATACTCCTCCATTTGGGCATTACAACATGCTTGAGCAACGATTAGTGGCCTTTCGCAAATTCATTTGACATCAATGACAATAATCTTGCCAATAATTTTGTCTATACACCTTTGACATCAATGACAACAATCTTGAACAGCTAATTCCATCTTGACATCAATGACAATATTTTCAACAGTTCTATATTCATCAGCAAGGATATCTTCTGCAGTCAACATCATCTTCATCAGCAAGGTATCTGACTTCTGACGTCTTCTTCATTAACAAGGCTTCCTTTGGTTGGTTTGCTGGGACAGCAGATTTTAAATCTTGTTATTTTTTCCTAGAATGCTTTTCTCTACTCTCCCATGCATCTTCGTAATTTCTGGCAGTAGGTGGTTAATTTGGGGCAGATCTGCTCTATGTAATTTGTATATCTTTTGTGCATAAATTAAAAACTTTTCTTCTATAAAAAGAAAAAGTTCATATGGTAATGGAAGTTATAAAATTTGTAATATCATTTAAGATTATGCATAAGTTCTAATCTAGTTAAGAGTGGCAGAACTGCACACATTATAGGTTGATCCCGCAGTGCAACGGCAGTTGCAATGCACTGTTGATACTGCGATCATGGTTCGAATCTCACCGGCGAGGTGTTAATGCCTTGGCATTGATGGGACCCCAATTGTGGCCCCACTGGTACAAACTCCAGTCAAGAGCAGTCACCGATCAAAAAAAATGAACTGCACAGATTATAAACAAACTTTTGAACATAATATTTATCATACGGTAACTATTCATGTAGTTCTGAAAGTTATAAAATTGCAATCTCATATAAGATTCTGCATTAGCTCCAATCATATGAATATGTGAATGCCTTACAGTATGGTAACAGATAAATCAAAGTTGAAAGTCCATAAAAATGAGAAAGCTATAAATCCAGATCAAATGAGTATGGCATTGTCCATCGCGCTGACATCTGATTTCTGTTGATTTGACTTTGACATGTTAAGACTCAAGGCTCAAATGCAAGCCCATGCAATTGGATGCACTTGTTCCTTACTTGGCTGCTGAAAAAGATCTCCCAAAGGGGATACACAACAGCCACCTGCTGAATGATCCCAGTGACCAAGGATTGCACATGATTGCAGGAGGAATCACCCCAACCATGTTAACTGTGAAATTCAATGGTTTCACCTCTGTGTTCCTGACAAGAGGGTTTTCCCTAATCAATTGGTCATCAGCTCCTGCAACGGTACAGTGGCAACAGCCAAATCTATTTCAATATATATTCTGTGGGTAACATAAGTGGGTAAGTTGGTACAATTATCAGTGTACAATATTAAAGAAAAAAAATGATAATCCGTTCATAGAACTGGGCATATCAATTAAAAGATACAATCAGTTAAAATTATTTCGCATACAAAAGAAAATCCATAAATCCAGAATATTTTGCATGTGTAAAGAAACCATTGCTTTGTAGTATAAACACAATTTTCCTAAAAATGAAAACATGAATATCCCAGCATGAAACAAGAAAAGGAAAAACAAAAAATTAAATTAAATTGAGGGAAAATGATTAATAATCTATACAACTTTATTTTTGATTCATACAAATCTGGCTCAGACTCTGGAAGGCCATTGACTCAGGAGGTAACGTGAAAATTGGCATGACTCAGAAAGAGACTAAGGAAAACATTTACTAAAAAAGTACAGAGAAAAGGATTATTCTACTTTGAGAAAGTAATCACTTCACAGATAGCATAATAAATACCAATACATGCCAAATAAGCCATTTAATATAAATATTTAAAAATGTAATCTCTAAGACCTCTGCTGAAAAAGAATTTCCAGCAGTTTTCAGATCTTCCAACTGCAACCTCCTTACCACCCTCTTCCCCCTCCCCTTCAATGTAAACGATTCATTACTGATGTATAGGGGTCAGGCTTTCATTCAAAAAGCATGCCATAGCAGTGAGTTATATGATATTTGTGATTAGTCAATAGGATTTCATATAGCTAACACATCAACTGAGTGGCTGTAGGATATCAGCTTATTTTGAACGCAAAGTAAATGTTTCTTCATTCACAACTTTCAATTTCCATAATTAAACTCTCTTGAGATTCCTAGCCAATCAAGACACTAAAATCTTATTGAGAAAATTTGCAAGAAACTTTTCTTTCTCTTAATTGAAGGCCAATTGCAGAGACAATTCATTTTGTGCAAATGATTTTTAGGCCTTATGCGAAACATGTTCACATATATAACAAAATTGAAGTTTATTTATTTTTTGACAAGACAGTGAAATTAATTTTCCATTAACAGCTGGAAACAATTGGGTAAATCTTAGCAATGAATTAAAACATTTAACTTGTAGATGAAATTGCACACCAAAAGATCATACTGGGGTCTTTTGAGAGGCACTCACTGTGAGAAAAACCAACAACGAAGCAATTCTACAAATCTCCAGCCCCAATACACTAGAAGCTGATCTCTGAGCTTAATCTTATAAAGATAAATTACAACTGGTTATTGCCAAGAATACAAATAAATTGCACCCTATTAAACTTGGGCTTCACGAATCCTTCTAGTTTTTTACCTAGAAAGGTACCCTCGTCATATTCAGAATGTAGCTAAGGCATCAAAAGCAGTGCTCATTACTTGATTGCGAATACAAATCAGATTTAACTGAATTTCCTTGCTAACTCTTCCTTCAACAACTGCCACAGGTAGCCATCTTTTAGGCTGCACGTCTACTGTGTATGAAAGAAATGTTCGATATGCTTTTGTGTTCAAGATAGTTTTACTTCCTATGCTCTCTTCTTCAACCTACATGGCAATAATGGTCACAAAAAATTAGCAATAAACTTATAAAATAGTTTCAAATATAAATAACAGTCCAATGTTGCTTGAAATTTAATGGCGCAGCTGGACAACTCTATTCTGAAGAAGAGAAAAAATAAGAATTATTTATAACTATAGAGTATGATAGATCAATAACCTTTAATTTTGAGTTCTGTCTCAAGAAGTGGTCCAAGGCTGATAGGAATTGTGATTTAAGTTTTAACCCTTCCCACAAAGTTTGATCCATTTTTTTATATAATTAGGTCCATGTCTCTTGCAGATAATATTAAAATATTATCATATGAGAGAATTCATGCAATATACAGAAATTACTAATTCAGAGTCCAAGGCTATGATGTGAGACCAAAGAATTATCTACAACAGTTCATCGCCATCAAAGAAGACATTTATGCCCTCCACTAAATGGAATACTAAGTTAAATAAATTCTAGGTTATCATTTTATATAAAATCACAGGCTCACGTGATTGATGTAACGATAGTATAAACCCTTTACAAAGATAACCATGTATACCCTACTTGGGAAATAAACTACAACTATGCTGCTCTACCTGCACATGTAATCATCAGTTCCATATCCACCTAAGATTTACTTGACCAACAAATGTCAGCCTGCACTGATCACCATGAACGACACCATAATGGAAAGCCAAAAGTGCAACAACGCCATACACTAAACTGAAATAGAAATTGCAACACAAAAACAAAAAAGCTATGCCTACCAAAAAAGGTCACTTAAGCATTTTACCCCATATCTGAGTGAATAGCTAACCTGAGATAGCAATGATGAAGAAAACACAGACACACTTATACTAAGAGGGGGGGTTGAATCAATATAAGACCAACTTTTTCAATTTATATTTTTAGCAATCTTAAAGCAATGCACAAAGCATCCACATAATTAATATTTAAGAGAAGGAACACAAGATGCACGCATGATTTTATGTGGAGAATACCACAACAAAATGTTGCTTTTACAAAGAACATCTTACAACTTCGTAGGCACCAACCCGCAAGAGATGCCAATCCTCTCCACCGAGCACCAACTCAGCAAGAGTCACTAAATTCCTTGAGTGAGAGGCTCCAACCTCTTGTACTTGCAAAGTAGAAGGGACCAACCTTCAAAGAAGAAAGTGATAATAAATTTTTTGGATCTACCCTAGATCCCTTCAAGGCCTTCAACAAAATCTACCCACAATTTGCCTTGAACTTCTCTTCTAAAACATCCACTCAGATTTGAAATATAATCTTCAAAATAAGCTTACAAATCTACCCAATGTCTGCTTTAGTGTTTGCTCTCAAAAGATTTGAATTTTACTGATAGATCTGCCCTTAAACATCCGATTTTCTTCTCTTGCTATCTACTCTTGAAGTTCTGATTTTCTGCTCTTAAAATCTTCTATCTAGAGGTCTGATTTCTGCTATTATTATCTTGGAAAAATATTCAATGAATTGATGCATAAATGATCTCCAAATAACCTTCTATCTATACCCAACAAAACGTCTCCTCAAAACAATTGGCATGCTTCTTCATTTAGGTCAGCCAGCATAGATATCTAATTTTCTTTTTGACTTAAAAAGCCTTGCGCAACGGTTAGTCAGCACCAAATTGCTATTTATTATTTTTAATTGATTTAAATTGCCTTTTTAACTAGGTCAGCCAGCAGCAGGCTTACTTATATAGTTTTATTGTTTACAAAATCAACATAGGGCACCCATCTCTAGGGGATGGCCCTATTGTAAACATCTTTATTTTATAATTAAAAATGCCACAAAGGAGGGGGGTCGGCCGCACATTGACTCTGCATTATATTTAATATTTTCTCCAAAACTAGTCGGCCACAAATGGTGTTGCCTGTAGAATGTTGTATCAAGTATCAACTTTAATCTCTCCTAATTTAAATCTGCTCCTTCTATATAACATCTCTGCTCCTTAAATTTATGCTTTTAATAAATATATGTCCTTTGATATCAATGACAATATTTCAACAACTCCCCCTTGTCATTGATAGAGACCTTGGGAAAAATAATAATCATGATGCAACTGGCTAACTGAAATGCTCCCCCTAACTATAATACTCCCCCTTACACTACTTGCCATTTGACACTAATGGCAAAGGGTATCCAAGAGTAACTGAATAAGGCAATGAAAAGCTCCCCCTAAACTCATAAGTTCTTTGAAGAACTTAGTGAATGGATGAGATTGACATCACTTACAATTTCTCCCGTAGGTACTCAAAAGTCTCTTTCTGAAGAAGCTTTGTGAAGATATTTGCAACATACTCCAACTTTACTTGCTGCTCCAGTACTTGCTCCCTCAAAAAATGGAATTTAATTGGACTATACTTTCTTCTTGAGTGCATTACTGGATTCTTTGAAGTGTTGATAGCACTCGTATTATCACAGAATATGGAGATGGGATGCTCATACTCAACCATAATGTCTATCAAAGTTTGTTTCAACCATAAAACCTATCTGCAACAAGTTGCTGCTGCAATATACTCTGCCTCTACTGTTGATAAAGAAATTGAAGCTTGTTTCTTACTTAGCCATGATACTGAATTGTTACCAAGAAAGAACACTCCTCCACTTGTGTTTTTTCTATTATCAACATTGCTTGCCCAATCTACATCTGTGTATGTTGTAAGAGTGAAATCTTTGCCTCTTGGGTACCACAATCCAAAGTCCATAGTTGCCTTCAAATATTTTAATATTCTTTTAACTGTATTGCCATGGCTTTCCTTTGGAGTTGCCAAAGAATACTGCTTGCATAATGTCAGGCCCCGTAGTTGCAAGGCATAGCAAATTTCCAATCATAGATCTATACTGTCTGATTGGCTGCAAGAGAATCATCATCTTTTCTCAATTGCAACCAGTAACCATAGGTGTACTTACTAGATTGCAGTCTTCCATCATAAACTTCTTCAACATTTCTTTAACATACTTGGTTTGAGAAATAAAGATTCCTTTATCTAGTTGAAAAATTTGCAAATGAGAAAAGAAAGCTCGCCTAGCATTGACATCTCAAATTCCTTTTGCATGGAGGCAAAGTCTTGATACATCTTATCAATGTCACCCCCAAAAACGATGTCATCAACATATATCACAACGATTAACAACTTATCTCCTTCATCTTTGATATATGAGTTTCTATCCACTCCTCTTTTGAATCCTTGCTCTTGAAAATACTTATCTAGTCTTAAATACCAAGCCATTGGGGCTTGCTTTAGCCCATAGAGGGCCTTCTTTAGTCTACATACATAACCTTCATTCTCTAATAAGTTGAATCCTTTAGGCCCCGTTTGTTTCACGGAAGATGACAGGAATATGAGGATGATAACCCGATTATGACCCATATCCACTGTTTGGAACCCTAAAAGTCATAATCGGGTTATCATCTCAAAACCTGAATATGGGCCGAAAATGAGAATATCCATCTTCCAGCCGAAGAGGTGGAATTTGTTTTGATAACCCGATTTTGGCATTTTATAAACCCAATTTGATGAACGGTCGGGTCCGCCATCTTCCTGTTATATTGTTTCGTGGATACGACTGTGGCGAAGGCGATTTATTGTTTCGTGGATACGACTGTGGCGAAAGGCATTTGTGCATACGACTATGGCTGGTTTCCTGGTTGCGAAAGGCGTTTCTGTTCTCGCGAAATGTAATGAATTTTTTTTTTTCTTTAAAAATACTTGTGGTTTGTAATGAATGGGGCGTGTGAAATGTTCGAGCAGTACGATAGTTCTGTGCTTTAGGGCCGTCATTATAGCAATGTTTTAAGAGTTTTAATACTCATAATAACATTACTCAGATTTGGCGAAGCTCTCAAAGGAAAGCTAACAGAGGAAGACGAGGGTTTCAATAAGGGGGTTTTTGGGTTGCTTGCAGGTTTGTCTTCAACTCATCCTGGTCTGCGTTATTCAAGGTACGCTAACTCATCCTGTGAATGGTAGAAGAAACCCTGTTCTTAGCACAACGACAATGTTGCTTCTCTGCATTTGTAATATGGGTTTTTGTAATAAAGTTCTCTGCATAATATTTTTAAATTTTTGAATGTTATTTGTGAATGGTAGAAGAAACCCTGTTCTTGGCACGATGACAATGTTGCTTCTCTGCATTTGTAATATGGGTTTTTGTAGTAAAGTTCTCTGCATAATATTTACTTTGTAGAAGAATTTATAAACCCCTATACGCCTGGTGTTAGATCCTTGAAGTCATTAAAAATGCTATGTCTGTTGAGACGATTCCATGAGTTCACTTTTGATGCTATTTTTGAAATCGATGATAACCGGCAATAAATTTGTGTGCCGTCAAAATAAGGAAACTGATTGAGAAAACCCAGTGATAAATCAAGCTACAGCTACATATCAAATCTCATTAAATCTTTGGAACTATTTCCATTTAACATTATGTATAATGATAAAATCACTCATCAACAAGCCATATATTTCCCATACTTGAAATATACGTTATATAGTAATTCCCATATATATAGAAAAAATCATTTCACTGGTGCTGGATTATATATGATTTTCTGTGTATTTACTGATAGTTCATGATGCGCCGTATATTTCCCATATTTTATGAAGTTAGAAATTTGATGGCAACAATGAAATTCACACAATTTTTACCAGAAGCATTCAAATTTAATACCTAACTACTTGTGAGTGTGCTAGGTCAAGATAAACAAGGAATCTCCAGTTATCACATTTACCATAGAACCCCATGAATAATGCTATAGAAATGGTATTAGATGAGGCTTGTTTCTTTTCTATTCTGTACTCAGATTATACTTATTCGGGATCTTCTTCCTCCTATTTGGATATTTGTATTAGTTTCTTGACCACGTGTTAGTGGTCCACAACTGTATTCTATTTTTGTTTTTGTCACTTGCCATTTTTGGTCCTCTCCAGCATTTTCTCTTCCTAGATCTTTCTATTGTAAACTGGTGTGCTTCCAGTCCCATTGAGCTATTTTTGGTTACTTTAAAAAATTGTATGATCTCTTTGAACTGTTTTGATGAACTTCAATTATTCTAATATGATATTTTTCAAAATCTTGATTGCACTATCACTGTTGGAAATTGAACAGTTACTCATCTGTCTGCAACATTCAGGTATTAATACTTTATTTTTGTAACTCAATCAAACAGTCAACATGCTTTTAGTTTTTGCATTTTAATCACTATTCACATTCTCGAAGAATTTTAAAATAGAAGGCTATACAAGTTTGTTGATTGAGAGAGGGCAGAGCCCTTAGAATCAACACAATAAATGGCTCCACAACATACAAAGCTAAATAGAAGCAAAGCAAAAAGAGTCGGGAAAGACTGGCTGTTTATATTTGTTTCAGATGAAATCAGGAAATGCACTGAATTTAATTTGGGAAGATAAAAAATTTCAGAATAAAAACCGATAGTGTTTTCCCCCTTTTACACACCTTAAGCCACTCAGATTTAAAAATGGTAGAACAACACATCATAATTGCTGTGTTGTTCGATTCAGGATTATATAATCGCTGTTCACTACATCATAATTGTCTAGGCTTAGAGGTTCGGTAGACTAATCACCATATTTTTGTATCTCAATGGAGATATGCCAAGACATTGCTTGACAAGTTCAGATTGATGGATTCCAAATCCATGTCAGGTCCTATGGAGTCAAGATTGAAGTTATATGTTTCTGATCCATCTCCTTAAGTAAATGCAACTCTCTATTGACAAATGATCACAGGTCTGATTTACTTGACATACACTAGAGCGGATGTTAGTTTTCTTGTTATTTACCTTTCATGATTCATGCAAGAACCAAAGATATGCCTTTGGAAAGCAACAAAGAGGATACTAAGGTATTTCCAAGGCACCATGAATCATGGTTTGGAATATAAAAGGAATGATAAATTCTTCTTGACAAAATACGTAGATGTAGATTATGTAGGTTCTGTTAATGGATTTCACATCTACATTTTTTTTCTTCTCGGGTTCAGGTCCTATTTCTTGGGGAAGTAAGAAACAAGCCATAGTTTCTCGTTTCTCAATGGAATAAGAATATTATGCACCAAGTGCAGGAGTTTGTGAAGCAGTTTGGCTGTGTCACATATTAGAAGGATTGGGAGTACCACAAAATCAATCCACAATCCTCAATTGTGACAATCAGAGTGTTCTGAAGCTTGTTCATAATCCAAAGTTTTATGAATGGACCATCACCAAACATATCAAGTTGACCGTCACTTCATTCAAGAACATGTTCGGCAAAACAACACTCAGCTCCAATTCTTTTCAACTCGAGAATAATGTGCTGATATCGTCACTATGCCTCTTGGACATGTCAAGTTTGAAATTTTTCAAGATTCTCTTATTAGTACTTTAAAACAATGATCTAATAAGGGGAAATGTTGTATATTTCATCATTTGCACTCATATGACTTGTTTGATTGGTTGTTTTTTTAAAGTTTGTTATTGTTTGATAGCATATTTAGGAATTTGTTAGCAATTTGTGGGAATTGTTATTAATTTTTTAAACCTTTCACTACTTGAACATACACAATTTTTTTATCATCTTATTTAATAAGTATATGATTTAATGCAATGCAATTAAATCCGCCTGTTAAACTCTTATTATGCACAATATGGGGTCTTGTAATGTTCTTACATGTAGCCTTAACCATCATCCCTATTCCATTGTTCACAATTTCTACAGCTACAACCACGTGCACTGCATTGGAAGGGTTAATGTAGAACATAAATTCAATGTCTGCATTTCGTAAAACAATCAACATCTCTAAGGAAATGGACCTTATTACCTGTGACAATAACATGAGTAGTGGGAGGGTCTAATGCTTGGCCACCCATACATGATTATAGAGAACCCATGCCTCACTGCCTCACCCATGTGATGTTCACTCACCTCCATCAACAATCTAACTCTGGAATAATTATTTTCCTAGGATTGTAGTTACCTATTTGATTCTGGTAGGATCTGCATCAGATGGAACTACTTTCCAAGCCTTGACAAACACCAGTGGAAAATATTAATTTGCCAATGATATTATCCACAAATTCTGGAGCTTTATCATTATACATATCTTTAACTAGGTTTAAGTTCAAATCAGCGGCCTTTAATTTTTGTTGTAGTTTCATTACTCACCTGAAAGGTTGGAACTGCAGGAGTTGTAAAAACCTGGCTGTACCTACTAGAGTAAGATCCCGTGATCAAACAACCTAAAAATTTAATCTTTCATCTCAATTGTAACTTTATTACAAAGACTAAACTTTTTACGAGTGATCTGTCGAAGTTATGTGTTCAACCTAATAAGGCTACCTTTCCAGTTAAGGTTGCAAACATTTCCAATCCTGGCTCTTTCTAAATTACTTGGCTTGTTTTTGTCAAGATTTTTTACAAACTTGGTGATGGAGTCTTTTTCTTAAATACACACTTTTGCCTAGTGGGCCAACATATTTGATGATCAGCAAGAAACTAAAGCGTTCCCAACTGAACTTTCAGTTTGAGTGCACTCAACTCTTTGCTCTCCACTTTTATAGTCAATTCTTTTATTCTCATTCTCATCACTTATGTAATCATCCTGCTACTGAAACTTTTATCAAAGACAAAAACATATGAACTCGAACAATATTTAAATACACACTGATACTGAATTACTAGTCTATTCATATATATATATATATATATATATATATATATATATATATATATATATTGGCGCCAGGGAAGGAATATATGTAACGTACAATCATGATGAATACTCTGTTCCATAACACAAATATACTATCATTACATAATACATACAATTATTCGGTCACATAGCATGAGTACATGCAAACATACAAAAATGTCATCAAGTCGAGGTCATATTTGCATAACACTAGGATCGATCAAAACTTGTACTTTTGTTCCCAACAACAGTTGGCCATGCCACCTGACCACACAAAACCATCGGGCCCCCTCCCATCATAGATCCCGACAATAGTTGTCCTTGTATGGCTCAACACTACCTGATGGTTACCTTTTTCTTGTCTTTTTATTTGCAAGTATTGGACTTGTAATGGTTAATGTGTTTTATTTGAGTAAATTGATGTATGAAGATACTTTGATATACATGATGGTTTCCTTTTTCTTGTCCTTTTTCATATATCAAACTGATGTATGAAGCTACTTTAATTAACAACAATTTGATATACATGATGGTTTCCTTTTTCTTGTCCTTTTTCATATATCAAACTGATGTATGAAGCTACTTTGATTAACAACAATTTGTGTACACAGCATGGCTAACACAGAATCATTGATGAACATGAATGAGAATACTAACACCAGCCAGATATCTTCTTTGTCGAAGAAGATTATGTGGTCAAAGGACATGGAACGAAAGCTTATAGACTTGCTCCTTGAGCAAGTACAACTAGGAAGAAAATGTGATGGAGGCTTCAAAAAAGAAGCGTGGACCGCAATTGAGAGGCGGTTCAATGCTGATTTGAACCTCAGCCTATCCAAGGAAAACTTCAAAAACAAGTTGAAAACTTGGAAGCTTGCATATAGAATCATGAAGGAGCTTCGGAATACAAGCGGTTTAGCTTGGAACGAGGCTACTCAGTCCATGGATGCTGAGGACAGCGTGTGGGAAGAGCTTCTCAAGGTAGGGTAACTCTCTACAATTTTGATGGAAATAATATTGCCTTTTTTAAAAGTTAATAATGAAAGACAAAGAACCTAATCCATTTATTTATGCCAACATGCAGCGAAGAGAGTTCAAAAACGCAAGAATGTATAAGAGGCAGCCCTTTCAGTACTTCACTGAATTGGGTGTAATAGTTGGTAATGACATGGCTGAAGGAAATGCAGCTACCACGGCCCTTGAGTTTGAAGAAGGGAACCCTTTGGAAGAGTCATTCGATGTGAATGATGAAGAGGACGCTGTACATCTTGATAGTACTGTTGATTGGGATGACGAGCCTTATAATTCCACTCAGTCCACTCCAACAAGTATTAGAGGGACTCCTAGTTCATCAGGCAGAAAGGTGGGAAAGAGGAAGAAGGCAAGTATGACTGCTTCATTGAATTCCATGTCCGAAACAATGAAAAAAATAAAAGAGGGCATGAACAATATTCAGCTTGTTAAAATTGATGAATCTAGTCATGAGATTGCTTTGACAGATGCCTATAATGCTCTCAAATCCATGCCCGGATTGAGTAGAGGTGTATTCCTCAAGGTCTACGAAACCTTTTTGGGTCAACGTGAAAGAGCCAAATGGTTCTTATTGATGACCGAGGAGGAGAGAAGCGACTGGATTGTAGCCACATATGGTGGTTTATAGTTATTTTAAAAAATTGTAAATGAGTTGGAAGCCTATAAAAGGCTAAAAAACTGACATGATACTGCTGTTCATTATGAATATAACATGAAATCTGAATATGAATATGACATGAAATCTGAATATATGTTTATGCCAACTTTAATTCAATTTTTGCTGAACATGATAGTGAATATGATAGTGCTGTCCATGATCATGATTGCTGAATATGATACTGAATATGATACTGCTGTTCATGAATATGATTGCTGAATATGATACTGAATATGATACTGCTTATGATACTGAATATTCAGTATCATAAGCAGTATCATATTCAGTATCATAAACAGTATCATAATCAGTTTTAACAGAGCAGAAAAAAGAGGAAAACAACATTGTTGTCGTGCCAAGAACAGGGTTTCTTCTACCATTCACAAATAACATTCAAAAAATGAACAGTAGTATCATAAGCTGAATGTGATACTGAATATGATACTGCTTATGATACTGAATATTCAGTATCATAAGCAGTATCATATTCAGTTTTAACAGAGCAGAAAAAAGAACTTTATGCAGAGAACTTTATTACAAAAACCCATATTACAAATGCCAAGAGATTTTTTACTATTATATGCTCATATTGTCACAAAATGATTATTTGAATATTTTAATTTAAATGCAATTGCTGAATATGATACTGTTGTTCATGAATATGATTGCTGAATATGATACTGAATATGATACTGCTGTTCATGAATATGATACTAAATATTTAGTATCATATTCAGTATCATAAGCAGAGTCATATTCAGTATCATAAGCTGAATATGATACTGATGTTCATGAATATGATTGCTGAATATGATACTAAATATGTTACTATTGTTCATGAATATGATTGCTGAATATGATACCGAATCTAATACTACTGTTCATGAATTTGATTGTTGAATATGCTACTGAATATTCAGTATCATATTCAGTATCATAAGCAGTATCATATTCAGTATCATAAGCTGAATATGATACTGCTTATGATACTGAATATTCAGTATCATAAGCAGTATCATATTCAGTATCATAAGTAGTATCATATTTAATATCACAAGCAGTATCATATTCAGTATCATAAGCTGAATATGATACTGAATATGATATTGTTGTTCATCTCCATTATTAAGATGACAGGAATATGAAGATGATAACCCGATTATGACCTTGTAAAATATATAGTTTTATGAGAAATGGAAGCATTGGATATTTATGTTGGAGCCACTAGTAAGTACCTGCCGGTATTTTTATTGTGTTAATTCCTTGGATCCATGCCAAGATTATTTTGTGTTGCTAGTGGTTATGTTGGCTTTCACAGAGTGTGCTTGTCATTTTATACTTCATTTTATGTAGTGCTCGTTTTCCTCTCCATTATTTTGTGTTGCTAGTGATTATGTTGGCTTTCATAGAGTGTGCTTGTCATTTTATACTTCATTTTATATAGTGCTCGTTTTCCTCTCCATTATTTTGTGTTGCTAGTGATTATGTTGGCTTTCACAGAGTGTGCTTGTCAATTTATACTTAATTTAATACAGTGTTTGTCTTTCTCTCCATTTTTTTTATTTTTCTCTCCAGTTTTAGGAAACCTTGTTTCTCTCGTCTTTTGAATTTTGAGTGCTTTTAGACATATTAGCTTGCATTTGTTTTTAAGTGGAATACACGAAGGAGTACCACATGATGAATGCTTCATTTAATGTATTGTTAAGGTGTAGTCTCTTAACTATCCATTTCTAGTTCTTCAGACATGATTTTATAGATGTGTTTTGGTAGATGATTGTATTGTTCATGATTTTGTATGTATTAACCATCTTGTTATTATTGTTGCATTAGGAAATGAAGTTAAATTATTCTACTTTGTGTAATGCTCTATATCATCTTCAATTTTTTTTCATTTTTTATTCATTTTAAAAAACGAAGTGATAGGTACAGAAATAAAAATGGATAGTTTTGAGACTACACATATGATAAAGTGAGACTACACATATGCTGACATTAAATATGTTTGAACTAGCTTCTAGATTTGATTTTGTAGATATTTTACAGTCACACTCTGTGATCCTTCGTCGGGATGGAAGAGATAAAAATAACTGAAAGAAAAGTCCATTTTGATCTATTGCAATCATTTTGGTCTCAAACTATCTATTGCAAGATTCCCGATGATGAATCATAGAGTGTGATCCAAAACTATCTACACAATCGAACCAAGAAGGTATTTCAAATATCGATGCAAAAAATATCCACATATGTTGATAAAAAAATGAGCTATCTGATGATTGTTTACTGTACATGTTTGTAAACAGTCAAAATTTCTGATGGTACTCCTTGGTGTATTCCATTTAAAAATGAACAAGTTTTAGTTTTTGTATCATGTTTACTTTGGAGATGCAGGATTGATCATCGAAAGTGGGGCATAAGGGCACAGACCGTGGATCTACTTGCGCTTTTTTATTTAACGGTGTGTTTTCACACCACCACCCAGTTCATGGATATTGTTATATCTGATGCTATAGTTGTGTCATTATATTTTTTGCATAACTTTATTAATTTGTACCCATAAAATATATTCAATGTTGTTATAGTGAACAAAATTAATATGAATGAACAAATTTTTGCTTGATACAGTGCTGATGGCTACGAGGAATGCTCCTATGTGTGACTGCGGTGATGGATTGCGTTGTGTGTTGAGGAAGTCACAGACAGAGGAGAATCCAGGCCGTAAATTTTGGGGATGTAAAAACTTCTATAAGGTTGTTAATTGCACAATATTTAAATATTTACTAGTCATTATAGCGAGACTAACTTATTTGTATTGTAGGATGGAGCTGGATGCGGTTACTTTCGATGGGTCAATGACACCCAGTCGTTGTCTACATCATCAGTACATTGTACACACAGACCTATCGTAGATGACGAGTGCAAGAATTGTAAAAGACTAGAGAAAACTATGGCAAAAGCGGAGGCTACATCTAAAGCCGAAATCTTGTTTTTACGACGTCTTCTTTGTGCAACAATCATTCTATTTAGTTTGATCATCTTACTACTTAGTTTGATAATTTTTTGGAGATAGATATATATGTGGACTAGATAACTTATTTATATTTTGATGTGATATGAGCAATGTTATAATTATTATTTTTTGTTATAATATTGTTTATGATAATATATAAAATTATTTTAAAAAGTTAAGTTTACTGTTCAATATTGTTTTTGTTAATGTATACTATTGTTTATTTTTTTGTTAATGTATTGAAAAAAAATATTAAATTTTGTTAAAGTCAAGTTTATTGTTTTTGTTAATGTATAATATTGTTTATTTTTTTGTTATGATATTGAAAAAAATATATTAAATTTTGTTTATGATTTATTACATAAAAATATAAATTAATATAAAAAAACTATACATAAAGAATGAACCAAAATAATAACTTATTTAAGTTTTTTGTTCACAGAATTGGAAAAAATATATTAAATTTTA
Organism: Chamaecyparis obtusa; assembly: GCA_027943335.1. NCBI lineage: Eukaryota > Viridiplantae > Streptophyta > Pinopsida > Cupressales > Cupressaceae > Chamaecyparis > Chamaecyparis obtusa. Next base: position 111,774 of record BSBK01005587.1, on the reverse strand, counting down.
TTTATGATTTAGTACATAAAAATATAAATTAATATAAAAAACTATACATAAAAAATGGACTAAAATAATAAAATATCAAATTAAAAATTAAATTCGAATTCGAATTCAAAATGTAGAACCAAACAGAGAAGATGAATTTCTATCTTCCAATTCTAATTTGAAATTGCAAACCAAACACATAAAGAGGAATTTCTATCTTCCAATTCTAATTTCGAAAATGGCAACCAAACGCAGAAGATGGATTGTCTCATCCATCTTCCAGGTCAACCAAACAGTCCAAAACATATTCCGAATATACAAAATCAGAATATCAAAACCTTATTATGAGATAATAAGGTTTTGTGCCAAATTCCAATTCCACAAACAAACGGGGCCTTAGGTTGTTCAATGTACACTTCCTCTTCAAAATTTCCATTAAGAAAAATTGATTTGAAACCCATTTGATAAAATTTGAAATTATTCAAACTTGCAAGGGCTAAGAGCATTTAGATGGCCTTTAATCTTGCACGAGAAGAAACTTTGAAATCTATTCCTCTAACTTGTGCATAGCCTTTGCACACAAATCTTGATTTGTTCCTTGTGAATTCCCCATCTGCATTCAACTTGTTTAAAAAAACCCACTTTGGTTCCAATAACATTCTTGTCCTTAGGTCTTGGGACAAGCTCTCAAGTCTCATTCTTCTCTATTTTATCCAATTCTTCCTCCAAAGCCTTGGCCCAATGCTTATCTTCACTTGCTTCTGAAAATTCTTTGGCTCGACTTTGGAGAGCAAACACAAGTGTGCATGCCCTATTGTATTGGCAAGTCTTCTTGTTTCAATTTATGTACTTGTATCTCCAATAATCAAACCTTTGGGATGGTTCTTTTGAACAAACCTGGATGGTGTCTTGGGTGGTGCCTTGGATGAAGTTCTTGTATTATGTTCTTCGGTTTCAGATCTAGCCTTTGTTCTTCTTTGCCGCTTTCTACGTTTCTATTCTCTTCTTTGTTCTCCTCCTTGCTTGCTTATTTGTTGGAACTTTTAAGAGCCATTGCATGATTCTTACTCTCCAACTTCTTTGTGGTTTGCGAACTTTCACCATTAAAACCAAGACCACTTTTGACAAAGGATATTCGTTGTGAGTTGATAAGATCTTATAACATTTTCAAACTTTTGCTAAACTCCATGTTTCTATTAAGTTGTTCTTAAGTATTTTCTATATCCTTCCTCAAGGAAACAATTTCCGATTCAAGTTTCTCACACTTGGAGATTTTTCCCTTCAGCTGCTCTTTCAACACATCTTCAATGCGTTCAGCTTCTTCAGCTTGAGTCTTTAAATCCATTATTATTTTTTCGGAATTTTCTCTATCTTCTCGAATTTGATCTTTCAACTTTGAATTTATTTTCTTAAGTCTCTTAATTTTGTCAATGGAGTTTGTCAGCTCTTCCTCAAGATCCACTATAGTGTCCTCGTTTTCAAGTTTTTCATTTTCTTTATCTTCAATTCTTGGAGCTTCTTTTATTTTTATGGCCATGAAAAGAATTTCTTATCTTTCATTCTCTGAAAATCTTTCATCACTTTTAGATGAGCTACTTCCATGGGCATATAGGCTCTTCTTTTGTCTTTGAAAAATTTTCTTCTTGGATTTTTCTCTAGTGTACTTCTTGCTATGATGGTTTTTCTAGTCTTCCTCTTGTCGTAATATACTTCTTCCTCTTCACTTCTTTCACTTCCAAACTATGGACCTTTGGCGGCATAATAGCCTGTATTGCTTCAATTAAAACATTTAAGAGTATACTTTCTTTTGCAATCGCTGGATCATGTTGATGCGATTTTTATGACCGCTTCAACATGTAGAATTGAATACTTAGTACTCCAAATGAAACACCAAATCTCCAACTCTCTTTTGAACAAGGAAGCTCATATGCTAAACAATGTAGATGGATTGTCTGATCAAATGAGACAACCCCAAGGTTAATTCTAGTTGTGGACTTTCACTCAATTGTAATGATGTGATATGCTGGTATCACAAAGGGATTTAGGCTATTCAATCAATGGATATCAACTTTGTAAATGCGGATGATTTAGCAATTGGAGCTCTTCAACTACTTTTATCAAACAAATTGCAAAATCATCTGGGTTTAGGAATCTAAACTACTCTAATGATGCAAGAGATCATTGACGATGAGATGAAACCATAACCAGTCCTTGCTTCACCAAATCAACTACACTAAGGAGGGCTTGCTTCTAAGGATGCGAGTGTGATTTTTATATTGTCAATACTCATTCAAATGCCAAATGATGCCGCAATCCAAATGAACATTTCCAATTGAAGTTAGACACTTGTAATCAAGCCCAAACTAACCTTACACTGATACTTGCAATCAGCAAGTACCAAAAGGTATGGACACTTGTTTCAGCATTAATCACCATTCAACAATATCTTCCATCCATCTACTTCTACTTCTACTTAACATGAAATAAAATCCTACTCTAAGTGAAGAAATATAGAAACCGTGCAATACTCCAAAATGATACAAGTAATCCACCATGAAAACTAACAATGAATTAAGAACAATTTGGCAGTATTATTGCAACAATCGCCAAGTCTCCTCCTACTATACTCTAAAACTAATCTAATAAGTTACAAATGAGAAGACCTTGCCTTTTATAGTTGTTCAATTACAATGAAGGGCTCTGATCAATTCAAGATCAAGAGCCAAGATTATGCCAACACAGCCTTAGGATAACTACTAGCTACAAGCATTGAATACTGGACCAATTACATAAAGGCACCACCTTGTGGGCCAATGAGAAAATTGCATTGATTTTATGAACCAAAGAGAAAAGAGGTTATATTAGAATAATATCTCCAAATATCTTATTTATTATTTCTTTTAATTGTCAATATTGTGTATCTTGCAAATATTAGAATGTTTCTAATATTCTTTTATTCTTTCATTATTAGAATGTTTCTAATACTGTCATCTTTGTAAAATGTAAATGAGTGTCTTTCTCATGTATTAATCTATTAAATATTTTACCAATTATCTCTGCAATATGGTATCAGAGCGGGTTTATATTTTTTTTCGAAAAATTTATAATTTCTCTTAGAAATTATCTGTTCTAAATTTTTCAAAATTTTGGTTCTTGGTATCTATTCAAAAATTTTATGCACAGACTGCTCAAGATCTTTTTGTGATCCATATAGGGTTTTCGCTCCCTTGTTTCTGTTGTTTTCTTCATATGACGGCCTCTCCCTTCTGAAAATCGTGTCACCAATTATCTATTTGTTATCGCTGAAATTCGTTTGTGGTTTTCAACCACATTTTTTCTACAACACGCAATTTGCATGACCATAATATTGGTCGTTTTTGGTGTAGATGTGTCTTTCTTTCATCCACTACCTTTCATGGGTGATTTTCTGCAGTCGTTACCCTGGTTTTAAGCTCATGTGACTTTTGTTTCGCATCTAAAGATCTGAGACCGTGTCTTCACTACTTCCACGCATTTTTTTTTGCTCATCTTCTACTCGCCATGCAAACTGAGGGTTTCTCCTGCATGCATCATCGTATTTGTCTCAGTTCCTGCCTAGCACAACCCTCCCAGTGGTTGTTTTTGGTTGTAAACAGGATCGGAGGTGTTGTTTGCTACATTTCTTGAAACGGACGATCGTTTTTCCCATTTCCTAGCTCTCACGACATTTTCTTGGTTGTTTATTATTGCTCATTGCAGACTAGGGTTTCCTTCTAGCGACAATTCCTTGTTTCTTCACATTCTCTCTGTGATAGCAGAATATTTTTTAGCCGACTAGGGTTTCTTCAAAACCCTCTAATATTTTAGTCAGATTCGACTTTTGATTGCAAATTCTTGGTGGATTTTCCGAGAGGATTTATGGGTCTTTGCTCATTTTTTTATCTTCCAAAAATTTTGCATTGGAATATGTGCCCCAAAATCTATTGTTCAACCTTGAAATCAGTGTTTGTTTCCTATCTCTATCTTATTCAAAACGTGATTTTCACATGTTGATTGTATTCTGCCTCGATATTCATACTGACATCCGATCAACCACCTTTGACCTCAATATTCTGCAATGGCATCTCTAATGAATATTTTGTTTGAGGGCAGTCAAAAATTCAACAACAAAAACTACAATACTTGGAAGCAATGTATGATGACGATTTTTTAATACAGATGTCTTGACAAAATTGTTTTGAACTTTTGGGCAAGACTAATCGTCTCGAGGAAGCAAGGAAAGAGCAAGATAAATTTGATGAGCAAAATCGAGAAGTTGTTTTGCTCATCAAACTTTTGGTCACTAATGATTAGCTACCACAGATTCCTGGCAAAACAGCTACTAAAATTTGGATCCATCTCAAAGGTTTACATGAAACCTCTAATAAGAGTTGTGCATTCTTCCTGAAGAATATGCTTTTTTCAATCATGATGGATGAACAAGTGTCCTTGCAGGATCATCTCAATAAAATCAAGGACATTCAAGATTAGTTGGAAGCCATTGGATGCAAAATGGAAGAAGACATGGTGGTGATCACCCTGAATATTCTACCATCTTCCTATAAGCACTTCGTTGAAACTCTCAACATTGCTTCCACTGATTCTGATGTTTCATTTTTTGATCTTTGCATAATGCTTCTAAAACAAGATCGCTAAAAACAACAATTCGGCAATGGTACCAACTCATCTTCAAACACACAAGCTTTTTCTGCTAACTCTGTTCATAAGGACATAGGCTCCTCGAGCATGGTACATGAAAATTGATAAGTACCTCACAGATCAAGGTTTCTAGAGGAGTCCTAACTCAAATCTATATGTCAAGCCTACTAGCAGTGATAACATCATCCTGGTTATATATGTTGATGATTTGATAATCACTGGCACTTTCGCATCTTTGATTCAGGGAATCAATCAGAATCTATGTCATTTTTTTGACATGACCATCCTTGGGTACACTACTACCTAGGTGTCAAGGTTTGGTAGCAGTCACATGGCATCTTCATCTCTCACTCTAAGTATGCACGGGCTCTACTTGACAAATTCAAAATGAAGGACTACAAACCTACATCTACACCTATGGAGTTTGGTCTCAAGTTGTCAGCCATATCTGCTTCTCCTATTGAGAATGAATCCACAATCAAGCAACTAGTAGGCAGTTTGATCTATCTCACCACCACTAGACCTGATCTCAGCTTTCCAGTTACATATCTCACTTCAACACAGCTCCTACTTCAAATCATTGGCCTGCAGCAAAGTGCATCCTGTACTATGTCAAGGGCATTCCAGACATTGGTATCCTCTATGGACGAACCAATGATCCCCGACTCATCAATTACACAGACTCGGATTGGGGAGGATCTGGTGATGACAAAAAGTCCACTTTTGGGTATGTCTTCAATTCGGGTGCAGGTGCTATCACTTGGACCAGTAAGAAGCGGCAAGTCGTATCTCTTTCCTGAATATCAAGGCACAGTCAAAGCAGGTTGTGAGGCAGTTTGGCTCCGAAGGATGCTTTCCAACATCCATATGTCTCAAGAAGGCCCGTCACCCCTCTTCTACGACAATCAAGGGGTGCCTAAACTTGCCAAAAATCCAGTCTTCCATGAGCGAAACAAGTATATTGACATTCATTGTTACTTCATCCGACAGCTAGTTGAAGATGGATCCGTGGATTTGTAGTATGTTCCTATAGCAAACCAAACTGTCGATATTCTCACCAAGTCACTCCTTCTGGATAAATTTGTTAAGTTCAGGGGTCCTTGGTGTAGTTGACAGATTGACCATTAAGGGAGGGTATTAGAATAATATCTCTAAATATCTTATTTATTATTTCTTTTAATGGTCAATATTGTGTATCTTGTAAATATTAGAATGTTTCTAATATTCTTTTATTCTTTTGTTTTTAGAATGTTTCTAATAACGTCATCTTTGTAAACTATATATGAGCATCTTGCTCATTTATTAATCTATCAAATATTTTACCAATTACCTCTATAATAGGTTAGGTAGAAGCATTGAGTGGACTCCACATGTACACTTGGCATGATCTAATTGGCTGATTCTAAACACGTGGAACTAGAATATTCTAATTGGTTGAAGATGAGTGGGCACCACCTTAGCATGCTTATCTTATCACTTCATTATTTCAACTTTTATATCTTCATAAAGAAGTCTTTGCATCTCTAGCTATATCTCTTGATACTCAACATTCTCCATCCTTCAACTGATTGTGATGGTTCATTTTCCCAAATTGCTTCATCTTCATGAAGTCTTTTGTCCTTTGAAGCTCTTCACCTTGAAACCTTTCTCATTGTCGTGACTTTGGACTCACTTGTACTTGAAATCTCAATGTCATCTTGATGTCCTAACCTTGAACTTGCATTTGTATAAGTGATGTAAGTATTCCATGTAATTGAATCTTGAACTTGGATTTCCGAAGGAAATTCAAGTTTCATAATCTTCTTCATTTGCTTATAGCCCTGGCTCTTTCTCTTTCACAACTTGTTCCTTGATCTCCATCTTGGATTTGCATCTCCACTTTGATCCTCAAACTCGAACCATGCTCTTGCAAGTCTCGGGCTTGATCTTCTCGTCCCCTTGATGAAACCTTGTCATACAACATCATTCGTTAGGCACTTCGCATTTTATCTTAAACCACAAGGATTGGTACTTAAGAAATCAAAGTCTTCAATGAAGATATTCTCAATGAGCATGAATTCAAAATGCAAGATTTCTATCTTTTAAGATCTGATTTCATCTAAATAAATAAAGATTTCAAATTCAAATAATTCAACCATAATCACAATCTCAATTCAAACTCTACACAGCCTTTCTCATTCATGGATTGACATAAGAATCCAAATTCACCTTGCTGTTTGTGATAAAATTCTGAGCTTGAAGCTTAGATCTGGAACTGGTTCCAACTCCTAAAGTACCTGATTTATTTCAAGATTTGTGAAATTTCAATATATATATGCAATTCAAACATTTATGTCTGATTTCCTAAAATAAAATCTGGACTTGGTCTAATAACTGACCTTGATTTTCAATGTTCTCCTAATCTGAAATCAATCTAAAGTTCAATGCCTTTCACAAATTTAGCTTTTCAAATGTAGTTTATTGCTGTTCGAAATAGACCCGCCCTTCCCATAATTCGATCTGCAGTTTGATTAAGTTTGAATTGGGGCCAAGGTCATGTCTCTTAATTAGGCCAACCTACTTAGCTTTGTCCATCAAAATTGGAAGCCTTTTATACCAAATTGGAAATGAAGAGATGATTGGGCAAGTTACAAGATCATTTTTGGAAATCCCTTGAAGATGGGGTGAATGCACATGGTTGTTTCAAATATCATATGAGGATTGGGTAAAGACATCTCCTTGAGGTGGAAATCTCATGTGTAGTGGGCAAAATCATAACCTTGGAGCGAAAATTTCCCATCCATTGGGCGAAATACATGATGCCTTTTTGGAAATGGTATGTGGGTTGAGCCAAGACATGAAGGCCATCATCGGAGATTGCATGTGGATGGGGCAAGATCACTTCATGATTTTCGAAAATTTCATGTTGATTGGACTAAAACATTGTATCAAGGAACGGAAATCATGGATGAGTTGAGCAGATGCATTGTAGAGCATGGCAGAACTTACATGAGGATTGAGCAAGATCACCTTATGATTTTCGGAAATCTCTTTGAGATTGGGCAAGATCACCTTGAATTTTTCAGAAATCTCCTGTGGATTGGGCAAAACACTTTGCATTTTTCCCATTGTTACTTGGAACTTGCCTTATTTGCCTCATTCATAAGCTCAAATTTGATCTTTTCCACTTGAGTTCGGAGTTGTTATTGAGTGAATTTTATGGAATTTATCTTGGATGTTGAATTTTGTATTGGTTTGACCTTGACATCTTGAAGGTTGATCAAATTGGTACCCAAGTTAAACACAATGTTTTATTATTTGTTTGTCAAGTCCTTGGACTTGAGTTGACCATTTCCTCAAAAACGATTAAGTATAGGTTTATCTCCAATCCTCACCTATCATCATAAACTCCATGTTTCTCACTTGATCATCTTGAATTCAAACTTCACCCATCTCTTTGATTATTCACACCAACTTGATCAAAAATTCATTGCTCTTGATAATGCTGGATCAATAATGAGTTGCCAATTCACTATTTGATTGTGATCAATCTCAACTTTATTATTCATTTTTTCAATACTTGCACACCACAGATTGTCTAAGACACTTGATGACCCAACTTAAAAGCTCCTTACTACCTCAAAACTTCGGCTTACCCAAGACTTGGAATTCTGAAATTTTTCCAATCTACTCCTAAACTAGCACCTACTAACAGAAAAAGCAAAAAAAGGGATTCCCCATTTGCAATGGGGTGATGGTGTGAAAACCTCACAACAGATCCTTTACAAAGTGAGCTTCTTTCCCATCATTAGAACTTTCACTTGTTGTTGGAAATTTGTTCATCATTTTCGATGCTGTGAAGACGTCTTCTCATTTTGATGTGGTGTCATTCTCAGTCCTGATTTTGTATGCTTTAACAATGCCATGCAACTCATCCATCTTCAAAGTGTCTAGATCCTTCATTTATTTGATGGCGGAAACCTTTGCATTGAATCTCATGGGATTTGATGTGTTTTATGACCGCACCAACAACAGAATAAAATGCCAAGGTATCTTATCCTCTCTTGAGCAAAATCTTGTATATGCTAAGATTGTGAAAGATCATATAGGTGACTCCAAGGCTTTACTGTCAGTTATTGACTTGTGGATAAGCTCAATGGTTGATGTGACATGCTGGTATCACAAAGGGACTTACGTTTGAATCGTTCTTCACTTCCTCCGCATTGTTAACTGGAACTCCATCAGATATTGCAACCTTGTGATGCTTCTTCTTTGAATGACACAACTGAAATTAAAGGGAAAAGGGTTAGAAGGATCTAAATCTACTCCTAAGGGTAATGATATCAATAGATAGTGCACCAGTGGACAAACTCCCAACAACCAAGCTCTGCTTCGCCAAGATCAACTACAACTCCACAAGAATTGGTGCAATCTTCTAAGGGTTATGTAAAGAATTTTCACATCACACATATTCACCAACATTTTGATCAATGAATACAGCAATGGAAGTTAAGCATCCATTTAAAGAGGGGGGGACTTAGGCTAACTTTACACGACAGCTTACAATCAGCAAACTACCAAAAGTATGAGCTAGGGAAATTCATCAGACGCCATTACATTTCTCCATTGAAATCAAAGCACCTTATCTAACAAATCTATTCTATGTGAGGGAATAATGAAACCATGCAAGCACCAAAATAAATCAAGTAATCACCATGAAACCAATAATGAAAACTCTATTATCTCGGTAGCTCATAGCAGCAATCTCAAGATTTGCTGCTTTACAAATGAGAAGTGGGGCCTTTATATAGGTCCCCAATTACAATGAATGGCCAGGATTGAGACAAGACCAATGGCCCAAATTGTGCCACCTCAATCCTAATTAGGGTTAGGGCAAAGAAAGAGAATCTAAAATTAATGCACGGGTCCACATAGACCAATAAAGAGAAAACGACTTAGTGGGGTAATAAATGTCGACTATGAATGTTCATACAGTAGGAGAGGGGCGAAATGAATGCACCTTGTGCATTAAATGCTCCTTTGTCAAGAATAGCCTGTGCTTGATTCTATTCCTTAAATGTAATGAACTTTGACTTGGGGATCTTTGACTAGCTAGTGAAGATGATTGGGCACCATGTCAGCATGTTGGATGTCATGTAGGCTCGGGTCTTTTCTAACTACATCATTTCGCAACCCACGTCCAACTTTGAATACTCCTTTTAAAACTCTCTATTTAAACATTTCCATCCTTCTGTGTACCTACTTGGAAATTCATCTTCTTGAGATAGATTGGTCCTTCTGACTTTTGATCTTGGATTTCTGCAGGAAATTCAAGATGTACTTAAACTTTGATCTTTAAAGTCCTAAACCTTGAATGCCTTGAACTTGATCATTGGAAAACTGGAACTAGAATTCTGGCACTTGAATTTCTTCCTTAAACATCTAGAATGAGAATTTTTCCCCTTCTTTCTTATTAAAAGCTTGCGCTCTCTCTCTCTCTCTCTCCAAACTTCACACCTTTCTCTTCTCATGCTTTGAATTCACTTTGTCCCGTTTTTTCTTTTATTTTCCAAGAATTCCCTTTTTGGTGTTTATCTTCATCAACATTTCTCAACCCATGGGCGCACACTTGAAGAGGGTGAAATTTGAGATCTGGAGAGGGAATTTTATCTATTCCTTGAAATTTCTTCCATCGAGGGGAAATTTTCCAACATTTGGCCATTTTTTGTTCCATGGAGGAAAAAATTTCCAACACAGCCATTTTTTCTTCCATGGAGGAAGAATTTTCCAAGACTTAACCATTTTTTCTTGCATGGAGGAGAAATTTTCCAACACTTACCCATTTTTTCTTCCATGGAGGAGAAATTTTCCAATACTGCCATTTTTTCTTCCATGGAGGAGAAATTTTCCAACATTTAGACATTTTTTCTTCCATCGAGGAGTTTTCCAACACTTAGCCATGTTTTCTTCCATGGAGGAGGAATTTTCCAATACTTAGCCATTTTTTCTTCCATGGAGGAGAAATTTTCCAACACTTAGCCATTTTTTCTTCCATGGAGGAGAATTTTTCCAACACTTAGCCATTTTTCTTCCATGGGAGAGAAATTTTCCAACACCATTTTTTCTTCCATGGAGGAGAAATTTTCTAGCACTTAGCCATTTTTTCTTCCATGGAGGAGAAATTTTCCAACACTGCCATTTTCTCTTCCATAGAGGAGAAATTTTCCAACACTTAGCCATTTTTTCTTCTATGGAGGAGAAATTTTCCAACACTACCATTTTTTCTTCCATGGAGGAGATATTTTCCAACACTTAGCCATTTTTTGTGAAGTTTTTCATACCTTTCCACTTTTGGATATTTCACGGGTGTTTCCAAACTTAACCATTTTTTGTTTGATTGCCTCGCTTGCTCATTCTTCTAGATACAAAACTGGATACCCTTTTTTCTCTTTATTAGTCAGAGCTCACTTGTTGCCAAAATAGACTTTCTAAAAATAGTAAGTTGTTCCAAAGTCAGAATAAGGCCAATTCGAGAGGCAGTGAAGTTTACTAAAAATAGACTTACTAAAAATAGAAACTGCTAACAAAATAGTAAGTTGTTGTAAAGTCAAAATAAGGCTAATCTGAGAGGCAGTGAAATTTACTTAAAATAGAAATTTCCAAAAATAGCAAGTATGTCAAGAAGTTCAAAATTTCACTAGCATTCTTTCTGAAAGATCAATTCTCATTCACTTGACTTAATTCACAGACAAACACATAGTTTCCATTCTAGGAGCTAGGTGGACAACACTTTTCTTCTAAACTTAGCCAATTTCACCAATTCTCATTTGAAACATGGGGAATCTTAGGGGACTAAGCCAAAAACTACCAAGAACGAAAGCCAAAAGGACAAGGCCAATAACAAAAAGAAGGGGTCCCCATTTTCTATGGGGCGATGTGTGAAAAGGTCACAACAGCTAGCACCAATTCGAATAAATGTTCGTAAACATCTAGCATCAAAATAGACCTGCCAAAAATAGGATTTCTAAATATGGTAAGTTATTCCAAAGTCAAAATAAGGATAATCCAGGAGGCAGTGAAATTTACTAAAAATAGACACTGCTAAAACTAGTAAGTTGTTCCAAAGTCAAAATAAGGCCAATCCGGGAGGCAGTGACATTTACTAAAAATAGAAATTTCCAAAAATAGCAAGTATGTCAAGACGTTCAAAATTTCACTAACATTCTTTCTGAAAGATCAATTCTCATTCACACTTAACCTAATTCACAGACAAACACACAATTTCCATTCTAGGAGCTAGGTGGACAACACTTTTCTTCTAGACTTAGCTAATTTCACCAATTGTCATTTGAAACACGAGGAACCTTAAGGGACTGAGCCAAAAACTACCAAGAATGAAAGCCAAAAAGACAAGGCCAACAACAAAAAGAGGGCATCCACATTTGCTATGGGGCGATGTGTGAAAAGGTCACAACAATGGGCAGAGATATTAATACTTTTTGCACAATAACCTCATCCTCAATCTTTTCTCCAAGACCACAAATAGTGTTTATGATTGCATCCATACAGAGAAAATATGCAGCAACATTTTCTTATTCCTTCATTTTTACGCTTTCAATTTGTCTTCTGTGCGCTTGGAGCTTGGCCCTTTTCACTTTTTCATCTCCTTCATAATTCTTTTGAAGCTTATCCCACATTTTCAATGCATGACTTTGACTATAAAAAATTTTCAAAATATATTAATTAATTATGTCTTTTCATATTTTATATAACTTTTAATGACAACATTTATGGTGAAATCAGAAAATGTCTTGTCTGAGACACAAAATAAACCTACAACTCCAACACTTTGATGCATGCATGAAATATAGATTCAACTTAGTGCTAGCTTAGAAGCATGAGTTAATGTCAAAGCCCACTTGGATTTGTTTCTACTTTGTTGTCTTAAGAAAAACATTGACTTGTGTTGGTTTCTAAAATGTTCCATGGCATTTCGGGGACAAGGATGGGGACAATGAAACAGCAATGGATGCATTTCCGGGACATTTTCTAGAGGGCCAAAAATAGGGAACACATCCCCATGTAACACAGATATAATATCATATTTAATACATTGATTAAGCTTCATGCATGACAAAGAAGAAACAAGAGTTAGAAAATTTTGGCTGGTTTCTTGCATGGTATGCAATCTGTAACATACCAATACTGACCACCAGATAATAAACCAAATAATGAGAAATTCATGAAAATTAAAATCCTTGCTTTCATTTTAATAATAGAAGTAACTTCCATCCTTTTCACATGAACATGAAATATTAGTGGATTAACTAACTCATTCTAACCTAAGAAAATTAGGGAATAAAAATTCTTGTGAGAAAAAGAAAACATAATGACAATGTAACTAAAGTAAGCGTTCACTTGCTATCCTGATAGAAGTTACTAACTATTATTCACATGAAGTTGAATCTAACTAATTCCATTCCATTCCTCAGGCATTATAAGATCTAAAATAGAATGTAACCCTGATTATCATGGAAGATAACTAACATCTTAATATAATAACTGAATGTCAATCAAGTATAAAACCTGTACTTGCTGTCCCATTCCTGTTGTTCTTTTCATAGCTTCCATCCTCCACGAGCGAAAGAGTATCGCCAGGGGTTTTTGACACCCAACCTTGGATCCTTCAATCGTGACCTAATGATCATCCCCCCAACTTCCACAAGGAAGTAGCCCAACCCTTCCCAAGGGCATGTGAGCACAGCTTCAGTTTTCTTTTGCCATCCGAGACTTGGTGTAGAACCCACAGCCGTCATAGCCAGTCATCTTAAGACATCCTTTCCCTTTGGGTGACCTTCCTAGACAAACTTTGCACTACTGGTCCTAGTGACTGACGTATACTACCCGTAGCATAGTACCAACTCAGCCAAGGTTTTGAAAAGTACAAGCACATACCCTGTGAAATCAATGTCACAACCAAACTCATATATTGAGTCCTTTAGGCTCATTAGGGTCTCCACAACCCATTTAGGACGTGTTGTCCATTCAATGCTAAGTTACCAAGTTCATACCCACAGGCCCCGTACCAGGTTCAGGTACGCACCTGGTACAGATATGTCTGTGGGTACCTGCTGGCTTTGCACAGGGTACCTGCTGGGTACATATATGATTATTCGAAGATTTTTCCACTATCAATTGGCATTTAATATTTATCTTTGGCATTTGGCATTGACAAATGATCAAGTATCATACTATGAAATGATTTAGTTTTACAATTCTGTATATTTCTCTTATTTTTTTGTATATATAATGCAGATACACACACACACGTACCCATACGTACCTAAACCCCTAAAAAAAATCACGTAACCACATACCGGGTCCTTGTACCCGAACCCGAACCGGTAACTTAGATTCAAGGCAAAACAAATGGTCAATATACACAATGGCATAAGCAAAACCTTTATTGTTCCGAAGGTTAACATCTAATCTACAGGGAGTTCCTTCCCAACAGTTTACAGTTGATATAACATTTAAGTATGATTACCAATAATTAATCTTTCTACTTTTCCTTCTTAGGAAAGCAATGGAACCCTTCCCAATATTCAGCCACTCAAATGACTATTCAGGCATAATATATATTATAAGATGTTACATCTTTCTTATTGATTACATATGGTTTTATTTATAACAATAGGGTTTTACCCAGCCAAAAGAGTTCTTCATTGTCCGTGAGATTTGCAGTGCTAATAACTATTAAGATATTATTGCAGGATGATTATGGATTAAGTATTTATCCTTAGATAGCAATTCTTTAAACAGTAAAGATTGCCCTGATGATTGATGACTGAGAGGTATGATATATCATGAATATCTAGGAATGGCTAAGGTTGATATGCAGATTCAAAGGATACACAATCCCATAACAAAATCCCAGATTCTAAGACCCAAGCTAGACTTCTAACAGAATGGCACAATTAACAAGATAAACAGATTCATATAGTTATGTCATCTCAATATGGTATACAAAAGAAATTCATATTGGCATGCTAGTTCATATTTGGTGTACAAATTTCAAACTGCTTCACAAGCTTTTATTTGACATGCAGATTAAGAAATGTCTGAGTTTCATTCCACACCACGTGGCACTCTTAACCAAGTTATGGTGTACTAGATATTTTAAGGTCAAGGTATCATGATCACTAAGTTCAGTCAAGAGTTGATTGTATACTGTTTCAAAACAGGAGACTTGTCTGAGATACTAATGAAGAATGATAAAGTGTCTTGTGGATTTATGTTCTAATACAAGATTTACTTCTGCAACACTGCCTCATGATGATATAAGTTCCCATTACAGAGTTTCAAGTACCTTGTACTTACTGAATTGAAAGATAGTTTAGCGGCTATAAAGATAAAGGATTGCATGCCGATCTACATAGCATATAGAATTCTTCTAATGATTCAAGAAATTAGAAATCTTGATACTGGAAATACAGATTCGGATCCTTAAGAATTAACCCTAAGTTTCATATGAGATCAAATTAATAGCTATAGTTATGACGAATACATCTGTAGCTTACATTCTTAACAGGGTTCAAATAGCTCAAAATTAATATAAAAAAAAAAAACTATGGTGGTTCATCAATGCCATTTGGCATGTTAAGACAGAAAATAAGGACTCTATAATGACAGCGCAGTCATGTAATGGCGGAGTTAATATGGTCAACCCCTTTTGATCGATTGATAAAATAATACATGAAAATGTGCTCCTGCAATTGATTAATATATGCAATTGGTTAATACTCTTTCGCTCGTGGAGGATGGAAGCTATGAAAAGAATAACAGGAATGGGACAGCAAGTACAGGTTTTATACTTGATTGATATTCTGTCATTTCATTGCATAATATTAAGGTGTTAGTTATCTTCCATGATAATCAGTTTTACATTCTATTTGAGATCTTATAATGCTTGAGTAACGAAATGGAATTAGTTAGATTCAACTTCATGTGAATAATAGTTAGTAACTTCTATTAGGATAGCAAGTGAAGCTTACTTTTCATGTTCATCGGAAATGGAAGGTAGTTATTTTAGTTACATTGTCACTATGTTTTCCTTTTCTCACAAGAATTTTTATTCCCTAATTTTCTTAGGTTAGAATGAGTTAGTTAATCCACAGCTATTTCATGTTCATGTGAAAAGGATGGCAGTTACTTCTATTATTAAAATGAAAGCAAGGATTATGTGACTTTCTTGTTACTGCTTTCAAGAGAGAGTTACCTCCTCTTTGAGGAATGAATCTTGATAATGTTACAAACGTAAATGGCAGAATACTTGACTGATTAATCAGAGATCAAATGATCTATATATACAAAGAGGAGAGTCGAATAGAATAGAAACATTCTATTCTAGACTACACCTAAATATTAGAAACATTCTAATATTTACAGAGATACAATAAGATACAATAGTGACCATTAATAAGAAACATAAATATTATTCTAATACCCCCCCTTAATGCTCAATCTATTTACTACACCAATAGATCCCCTGAATTTAACAAACTTGTCAGGACCAAGGGGTTTTGTGAAAATATCTGCTGGCTGCTCTGAGGTAGGGACATAGAGTAACTGAATAGATCCATCTTCTACTAACTGTCGGATGTAATGGCAATGAAGCTCTATGTGCTTGGTTCGTTCATGAAACACTGGGTTCTTGGCAAGTTTGAGTACTCCCTGATTGTCTGAAAACAAAGAAGTCGGACCTGCTTGAGGAATATGCATATCTGCAAGCATTTGACGGAGCCAAACTGCTTCACAAGCTGCCTTGACAGCTCCTCTATATTTTGCTTCTGTAGAGGAGAGTGCCCGTGCCTGTTGCTTCTTACTGGTCCAGGTACCTGCTGCAGATCCGATACTGAACACATAGCCAAAAGTAGATTTCCTGTCATCAACTGAGCCGGCCCAATCGGAATAGGTGAATCCACTGAGCTGAGGAGTAGCACTCCTTGTGTAAAGAAGACCATAATCTGAAGTACCATGTACATAGCGCAGCACATGTTTCGCTGCAATCCAATGATCAGTCTTGGGGTTCGTCATGAACCATGAGATGTAGCTGACTGCAAAACTGAGATCAGGTCTAGTAGCAATAAGGTAGATGAGACTACCTACTAGTTGCCTGAAGAGTGTTTCATCTACAGGAGGAGAATCAGATTGTGTGGACAATTTCAGACCAGTCTCCATAGGAGTGGAGGTAGGTTTGCAATCCAGCATTCGAAACCTGTCAAGCAAATTTCTGGCATACTTGGACTGAGACAAAAAAATACTGTTGTCAGTCTGCCAAACCTCAATACCTAAACAATAATGAAGCAATCCGAGATCTGTCATATCAAAAGTTCTGCACAAATCCTATTTGATTTCTGAAATCAAATGTTCTGAACTCCCAGTAATGATCAAATCATCCACATAGACAACAAGGAAAAGAATATCATTACCAGAGTGTTTAATATACAGATTACTGTCTGACGGGCTACGCTGAAATCCCTGAGCAACCAAGTACTGATCAATCTTTATGTACCAAGCCCAAGGGGCCTATTTAAGACCATAGAGAGCCTTCTGGAGTCTACATACTTTTGGTTTTGAATTGGCAACCTTGAAACCTGGGGGCTGCGTCATGTAGACTTCTTGTAATTCACCATTGAGAAAAGCACTCTTCACATCCATCTGATGAACTTTCCAACCATACTGAGCTGCAATGGCAAGAAGAAGGCGAATAGTACTCATCTTGGCTGTCGGGGCAAAGGTCTCCTCATAGTCAATGCCTTCATGCTGGGTGAATCCTCGAGCAACAAGTCTGGCTTTGAATTTGTCCAAGGTACCATCTGCATGGTACTTGACCTTATAGACCCATTTACAGCTAATGGGTTTCTTCCCAGGAGGGAGATCTGAAAGAATCCAAGTGTGGTTCTTTTGAAGACTCTGAAGCTCAGCATCCATTGCCTGTTCCCATTCTGGAATTCCTTTGGCCTCTGCATATGTCTGGGGCTCAGGGATACTGTGGATATTGGCCATAAGAGCAACATTAACTATGTTGGGCTGAATGCTCTTATTTCTGGAGGTTCTACCCTCAATGAGTTCATCAGGACGAAGATCACAAATCGTTTGAGTCCACCATTTTGGCCGAAGAGTAGAGGAGCCAATATCAGATGCTGTCGGAATAGCTGGATGAGGAGCAAGAGCAAAAGCAGGAGCAGGAGCTGTGTTATCTGGAGGTGGCTGAGGTGGTGTATCAGTAGCATCAGATGACTCATATAAAATAGAAGGACCCAAGTCAGAGATTGCCGAAGACTGAATCTCGGAATGCGGCGGGGAGGCAGAGAGCTGAAATGGTCCGAGTTCCTCATCAAACACATCACGACTGAAGATTAAACAACCAGTGTTTACATCAATCAGTCTGTAGGCCTTATGTGTGTGACTGTATCCTGTAAACATGAGTTTCTAGCTTTTGGAATCCAACTTAGCGTGTTTGGCATCAGGAATCCATACATATGCTAGAGAGCCAAAAACTTTCAAATGGTTGATCCTAGGTTTGCGACCAGACCATGCTTCCTCAGGAGTCTTATGTTTAACTGCAAGGGTGGGTGACCGGTTAAGAAGGTAGACAGTTGTGGATACTGCTTCTGCCCAATATTTTATGGGAACATTTCTATGTTCTAGCATAGCCCTAGCCATTTCTGTGATGGTACGGTTTCGACGCTCTACAACACCATTTTGCTGAGGGGTGTGAGGTGTGGTGAACTGATGTCTAATGCCATGAGTAGTACAGAAGGCAAAGAAAGCAAAAGAACAGAATTCCCCCCCATTATCGGTCCTAAGAGTACGGATGGGGGAACCAGACTCTTTTTCTACTAGGGCTTTAAACTGCTGAAATACAGGAAAAGCATCTAATTTTTGCTTAAGAAAATATACCCACATTTTGCGACTGAAATCATCCACAAAGAGTAAGAAGTACCTGTTCCCAATAACAGAAGGAGTATTCATAGGACCACATACATCAGCGTGGACCAGCTAGAGTACTTTAGATGCCCGCCATGATTCACCATCCTTAAATGGTGTCCTATGTTGCTTCCCTACTTGGCAAGCTCCGCAAACGCGATGGTTCTGGGTCTGGATATCAGGTAGGCAATGGACTAAATCATCCCGAGCAAGTTGTGCTAGATACTGAATGTTCAGGTGACCATATCGTTGATGCCAGAGGCTGCTGAGAGCAGATGATTTGGCAATGAAGGCACGCTCAAGGGAATCGCCTGAATCTACAAGCCTATAAATACCATGATCCTCAAGACCGACAGCAAGTGTAGTGCGAGAAGCACGATCAATAATCAAACACTTATTTCCACTGAAAAGGACATCCAACTGAGGGGAGTGCTTCATAATCTGACTAACAGACAAAAGATTATGTTTCATGCCAGGAACATAACATACATTGAGGAACATGAGTCTTCTTCCTCCAGACTAAATCTCAACATGGCCCTTGCCAACAATATTGTATTCTTCGCCGCCTCCAAAGATTACTGAGTCAGAACAGTGAGTGAATTCAACAAACCAATCACGCCTGTGAGTGAAATTTCGGGAGGCACCGGAATCTATGTACCAGGTAGAAGATTTCACATGATCTGCAGGTATGCTAGCCATAAAGACATGGTAGATAGATTCTTTCTACTCTGAGTGCTGGGCAGCATTGGCTTGCTTTTTAATTGAGTCTGACTTCTGATGCTGCTGATACAGATGCTCATAATATGTGAATATCTCAAATGGCACAAACTTCGAGGTGAGAAAATGAAAGACCCAGAAAAAATGAAGTACCCAAAAGAGAGCTTAAAAAACCCAGAAATAATATGATGTCGGAATCTAGATCTGCTGGCTCAAAAATCGAGGCACAAAAATCAAGGCGCCCAAAAAAATCTGACGACAACCCATTTGAGATCTCGAAAAACCCACCAAGAATCTGTAATCAAAAAAAAATTTCCGAGCCCAAAAATTAGGGTTTTGAAAAAAAACGGCACTGGCTAAAAAGAGCTTGAAAAAAACTCAGATTTCTTGATAATAATGGCGGATTTGTGAAACAAAACGCTGTTGGCTTCCACCAATGAAGTCGTTTTTGGATTGTGAAGTCAAAAACGGCACTGTTTGTGCAAGAAAGACACCATAAACTGCACTCAGAAAAGACTATGCCCAGATTTTCAAAAAATTTCGAAAGAAAACAGACCCAAAGAATTTCGAAAATTTCAGTCATGAAATTATAAGGGTTTTCGAAAAATTCCTTATAATGGCTCTGATACCATGTTACAAACGTAAATGGCAGAATACTTGACTGATTAATCAGAGATCAAATGATCTATATATACAAAGAGGAGAGTCAAATAGAATAGAAACATTCTATTCTAGACTACACCTAAATATTAGAAACATTCTAATATTTACAGAGATACAATAAGATACAATAGTAAGCATTAATAAGAAACATAAATATTATTCTAATAGATAAAAGATATCGGTTCCTTTGGTTGAGGGGAGATAAAGGAGGAAAATCATTTTCTAATGAGGGAATGATGGGAGTGATGGCATCTAGTTTTGAACAAAGGCCATCGCACTAGCAAATGGTAACACACTAGAAGCCGTAGATCATAACATCTGTCTCTTGCCTTCAAAATTACCAGGCAGGTTTTCTTTATGGAGCTTCTGTTGTAGTATGATCTTATTGCTAGTTGTTTGATTCAGTTAACCATTGGAATGATCTGTTAACTTATTGATGCTAATCGATTTATATGTATATAGGAATACATGCAAACTGAATTGCAAATTGTATTCTTATTACATGATGCTATCTATGATCTCCAAACTCGTATATTGAGTCCTTTAGACTCATTAGGGTTTCCACAATCCATTTAGGACTTGCTGTCCATTCAAGGCTAAGTTACTGGGTTCATACGCACAGGTCCCGTACCAGGTTTGGGTACGCACCCGGTACGAGTACATTTGTGGGTACCTGCTGGGTACATATATGCTTCTTCAAAGATTTTTCCACTATCAATTGGCATTTAATAGTTATCTTTGGCATTTGGCATTGATAAATGATCAAGTATCATACTATGAAATGATTTACTTTTACAATTCTGTATATTTCTCTTATTTTTTTGTATATATAATGCAGATATACACACACACACACACACACGTACCCATATGTACCTAAACCCCTAAAAAAAATCACGTACCCACATACCGGGTTCTTGTACCCGCACCCGTCCCTGAACCCGAACTAGTAACTTAGATTCAAGGCAAAACAAATGGTATCTATACGTGTATCTAAATGCATGTATGGATACCAGTAACTTAGATTCAAGGCAAAACAAAATCAAAATATTCATTAATCATTCCTAATCATAATTTATGAAACCAAATAACTAAAAGTCACATGATTGTTTAACATCACATTTCACATGAAATAGTTAATACAGATATTTAAATATAAAAGGTTCACAAGGAAGAGATGTAACACATCCCCCCCTTGTGAATCATTGCCCTTGATGATTATTTTCATCAATGTACTATCATGGTACCATAAAATTCATAACACATATTCAAAGTAAAACACTTGAGGAAATGTCTAAAGGACCTCTTTATAAACCTCCAAATAGCACTTTTCTCTCCATATTGGTCCCATTGAACCTAGCATTGAATAACCTCGTGGTTACGTAAGTGTAGCTTACATACCTCGAGCATCTTGAGTGGCTCAATCATTACCACTCCTAGATCCTACACCTACAAGGAGTTCCAATCAACTATATATTCAAAATTTGTCATATATTTCTATAAATAGGAAACATGAAAGACATTATGCAACCAAGCGAGAGCTAGTATTATCCAGGCTACAGGACTAATAACTTCCAGGACCTCAAACAGACCAACATATCTAGGTGCCAGTTTGGAAAACTCTAAGACTTAATGAATCTTTTCTAGAATATAATCCTTAGGAGAACCTTCTCCAAAATTGTCAAATTACCTAGGTGTGTGTTTAGTCTCTGCATAACTTTTTGCTTGTCATTAGACTCATTTAATCCTCCTCTGATCAATTGAACTTGTTCTTCCATTCCTGGGAGCATCTCAGTTCTAACGATTACCCTATCCTCCAGCTTATCCCAACGGATAGTCGTCCTGCACCTCCTATAAAATACTTCAAAAGGTGCCATCTTGTTGGCTGATTGGTAATATTATTATAAGAAAATTTTACTAATGGAAAGTTGTCTTTCGAATTATACTATTGGTCCATGTAGTATACTTTTAAGAGATCCTCTAGAACCTGTTTTGCCCTTTCTGTCTAACACTCTGTCTCCAGATGATACATTGATCTTATGCTCAAACGAGTTCCCAAAACTGCAACAATGTTTGCCCAACTCGGATGTCATTCTGAGGTCTTTGTCTAAAATAATTTTCTCAAGGGTTCCATGCCATCAAAAGATTTCTTGAACAAATTTTCTTCCTTTAATGAATGCTCCATTGGTTAGGTTTTTCCGGTAAAGAATTAAGCTACCTTGGAAAATATGTCTACCACTACTAGAATGGCATCATGCTTATTTCTAGACATAGGTCATCATTGGATAAAATCCAAACTGGCGATCTTTCACCTCCATTCCAGAATGGTGTTTGGTTGTAACTGCACAACTGGCTGCTAGTTATTCAGTTTTCCCTTCTAAAATTCTTAACAACTTGCCACGGCAGGATCACCCTCCATAGCTTTTCGAGGTACAAGGTTAAATATCAGCTAGCAATTAATTAACACTTGGGTGCCCCGAATAGGATGCAGATTGGACCTCCTAACCTTCAATGTAACAACTCTAACCATCTCTTCTATCAAACATTCAAATAGGATTGTATGAATATGCACTTCAATCCTTGATGATCCGATTAAGTTAAAATAGATTTCCCAGCATCTATCATTGCCATGGCAAGGAGCATGCCTCTTGATCCTTTCTTGTTTGTGACAATTGCACTATGCTTGAGAAATCTCGCACATTTCTAATTTGGTGTTGAACTTTTTCTTCTTTCAACAAACGAAAGTTTTCCCAACATTTCTCTATTCCCTCTGGAGTGTGGTGGAAGGATAGTTGTGCGTGAGAATTTCATTGCGAACTCTCTATAGTAACCGGCCAACCCATTACCAGTTTTCCTGCTATTCTTTTGGAAAAATGATGTGTCATAAGTACGGCATTTCCCTCTTGGTCAGTTCTTCCATGTGTGAGTGCCCTCTACCATTGGGGAACTTATTTGCTACAGTTGAAGATTGTTCTTTCTCATGTTTAGGGTAGATCGAGCAGCTTAATACTCACTTATCTAGGCATACCTTAAGATCCCTACTCATTAGATTCATAAAAGTTGTTGCGGCATTAGCAGCCTAAGGTGACTCTATTGTCCATTTTGAGCTCGAAAAATTATTTTTCTAAGTAAATAGTTCCTTCACTCTGAGCTAGTGATAACAAATTTTTCTTAGGTATGTCGCGGCTTCTAGCATTAATTTAACAAATCTTCAATTCTTGACAAGGAGTATTCTTTCCTTAATTGCCTTTCTCTATTCCTTGATCATGGTGGAAGGAAAACTTGTAAACATAATATTTTTAAGGTAGTTTACCCTTTTGGATCATTGATTTCTCCATCCTAGTTAAAGGTCTTGTCACCTGTTGTGACCAAATCACAACACTGCCCATTGCTGGTGGGGCCCCTTATCTTTTCAATGACTTGGCTCCCCTGTTTTCGTGTTCTCTCTAGCTTTTGATATTGTCTCATAGACTTCTGAGATTGAATCCCCTGCATACCCAAGCCGGTGATATAAATGGATCGATGAAGGAAAGCAATCCATAGTGCTCATTCCTATGTGCCCAGAGAACATCTTCCTTGCATGCAACAAAATACAAGACATGGAATGTTCGAACTTAGGAAAAATGAAGTAGTCTGCAACCATGCCTAAGATGAGCCTAAGCACAAAGAAGAGCGCAAGTTTCATGGAGTCACGGAATGTGTGTTGAGGATTAAATCCTTCACTCCTCCCAAATCCCGCTCCTAGCCTCCCTCAAGCGCGAGTCAACTCAATCAACAGAGGACTACAAAATGGAAGAATCCTTTACTCCCTCCAAATCCCGCTTATTGGAGCGCATTTCAACGTTGGTGAGGGAGAGTCAAGCAAGAACAATCTGTGACAAGTGAAGAATCCCTCTCTGATATTTTCTCTGGCATAAAAGAGGGCCAGTCACGGAATGTATGCTTCGGACTAAATCCAGCACCCACTAAGAATCTCGCCTGCCACTTTTCTTGGGCGCAAAACTAGGCCAGTCGCGGATTTGTGTGCTTAAGAGAAAATCCATTACTCACTCCAAATACCGCTCTGATGTTTTCTCGGGCACAAAACAAGGCCAGTCACGAAATGTGTGTTAAGGATAAAATCCGTAACCACTCCAAAATCCCGCTCATGCTCACCTTCAGACGTGTTTCTAAATTGGTGAAGGAATAATCCAAGAGGAAGGGATAATCCAAGGTGAAGGAATCCGTTACTTGTGCCAGCATGCAATCCATCACATAAGTCGATGTGCACATAGGGAATGATGGGTATTGCACACCCAAACTCATGAGTGAAATTTTGACGTGAAATTGAAATGTGAAGATTAATCATTTTGAAAATTGGAATAAGTCAATTTGAAATACGAATCCATTTTCGGAAGAGAAATAATAAAGTTTTTTGATTTTAAGTTTCAATTTTTAAAAAATTGATTAAATATTAATTTTTTAATTGATATTTAAATAAATAAATCAAAAATCAAAAAAAAATTGGAAAATTGAGAAATGGATAAAACTTCTTCATGAAGACAAAAACTCTTAAATTAGCAGATTCTAAAAATCAGGGAGAAAAACTCAAACAAGTGGCAAAGAATCTTATCAAAAGGGGAAACTTGTGTAAAAACAGGGCAACTGCCTAATTTTAGCCTGCAATCTTTAAAGCAGGTTTTCAAGTTTTTAAGAGCCTATAAGAGAAGACTTTGCTCACTTCATTTTCACACAAATCGAGAGAGCATTCTTTAGAGGAGAGAGAAAGTTATTTCTTTTGGAGAGTGGGAAGCTTTCTTAGCAAAGGATTATTTCTGGAAAAGTGTGAAGGAATTTGTGAATTTTTTTCAAATTTTCTTCAGTAAGTTGATTAGAGGCACAAATCTCCATGAGGAAAGAGAAAATTCAAATTTGGGCAAGATGGAGAAATTCTGGCAAATCTCTGAATTTTGGGATGGAATGCCTTTTTCTACTTTTTTGTGCTCATAAGTTTTTTTCTTTTTGTTTTGCAAATGGTTGAACCTAGAGGAACCAGCATAAGCAGAAGGCAACTGATCAAGAATGAACAAATAGAATTCTACCCAAAGTCCAAAATTGTCTCGAAGTGGATTGAAGTGAAGGACACGAATCTTGGATGCCTCGATTTGAGCGAGTTCCAGAGGAGGATGTTTGGCTACAAAGATCATCACCCAACACAACTGGCTGCCCGGATTGTGAACAGCAGAATTGTAGCTGCAGTTGGATTCCGTCCTATCTTTCAACATGTTGAGTTGATAGTAGAATGTGCAAAACATTATCAATCCAATGATAGAACGATCAAGGACTCAGACGGGAATATCATTGCAAATCTCTCTCCATCAGCCATTACTAAAGCATTTGGGATCCCTTCATCTCGAAGGTTGGTCTCTAAGACAAAGGAACAGGCGCATAGAGTCTACACGGCTGGAGTTCAGCACTGTGAGGAGATCATCAACAAGAAATGGATGAGGAATAAATCTCACTACTCCAAGTTGTCCAAGGAGCTTGTGTGGATGGATTTCCACCAGGAATACAGTGATCTAATAATGATGCTCAACAGGATATTTGGCTTACCCCACTCTTACCTATTCGAGACATGGATGTGGTACTTTGTTCAACAGGTAGTAGAGGAGTTCAATCACATTGATTGGGCTGGGTTGATTAGTGACAGCCTCGATGATCAGCTGAGGAATTTGGAGCATACGAAGAAGTTCTTCATGAGCTCATATGTGATATATATGCTGGCACAAAACACGAGGTATGAAGGACTGAGGTACAAGGGAGTTCTTGGAAGTGGGAATCCAAGGTTAAGGGTCCACGATTGTTACCCACAGCTTCATCTACATGCCATAGATGACTACACCCGAGTTAATGATGCATTTGCAATGCGCATCGTGAGGACCTTGCAGAAAGGATTTAATATGAGATTGTCTTCTGAGGCAATGAAGCTGGTGGAAGGATTTGGAGCATAGTTCATTCAGTTTCCCACCTTCTCCTATATCAGATTGCAGGGATTTTCTAAGCAGCCATTCAAGCTTCCACGGTACCCTACCGATAAAATGATCCTGTTGGAAGTCACCCGACAGTTGACAGCCTATGACAAAGTCCTGAAGAAGAAGAAGCTGGGACTGGAATTCCCACTTTCCATTGGAAGTGATGCAGTTAAAGTGTGTACTTGTCTACCAGCAACTAAGAGATCATTTGATGAGCTGAAATTCTTCCGTCTACCACTCTATCTAGGAAGACCGTATTTTGACCCATATAATAAGATTAGAGTAGTGGCAGGGATGAGATATCAACACAAAGCTCACCTTGAGGACTTTTGGGCAAATGCGATTGATGAAAATGAGGTCAGGAAGAGGATGTGCTCCCAATTACCCTTAGACCTGATTAGGGCATGTAAGATTGTCCACGTTCCTAATCAAATGGAAGAGGATCCGAATGTGCTCCAGAGAGGTTTTAACCCAGATAAGGAAAAGGTCATTCATCCTTACAATTGGCAAAGAAAGGAGATTGTGGATCTTGATGTATTGACAAAGCCAATTGTGGACTTCACAAGGTGGTGGGTAGAATGACAACTTGACAGGATGACTGTGCCGAAAGAAGATTGGTCTTACAAGTTGTTAGGTCATCCACAGCTGCGAGATGAGAGACCAAGGCAGCCATCTAGAGGAAGAGTAGAAGAAAGAGACATCCCGTCAGGAAGTGCAGGACACGGGAAGAAGGGTGCAGCTCAAGAAATGCATACAAAGAGGAGATTGGATCTTCATATTGAAGAACCACAACAGAAGAGATTAAGGTCTGAGGATGCACCATCTTCGCCTAGCCAGACTCTGAGTGTGCAGGAAATAGGAGCATTCACCCGGCAGGAAGGAGAAGCAAGTGAAAGAAGAACGCAACAAAGAGAACAACGCATGACTAGGCCGATACAAGATAGATTAAGCATTAATGCCAATGAGAAGTTCATGCCAGGGAGAAGCATGGAACAAGATGTGACAACAGAGGAGAGTCTCGATGTCTTCTTCAGAAAGATAATTGAGGAAGAAATCCTTGAGGTAGAAGCGGAAGCCCCAATGGCAGAGGAGATTCCCACCACAGAGGCACTTGCTCCTGAAGCAATGGCAGAAAGTCTTGGAGCTAAGGAGATTGATACCAGAGCAGTGCAAGGGCAAGAACAGTTAGCAGTGCAGAGGGACCCGAATACAGATGTTCCAGAGTGGCTCAAGCAGAGGATTCAGAGAAGCCGGGAAAAGGAGATAGACCCTGCAGTTGAGTTACAAGACATTCTGGATCGAATTGACCAATCAGGAGAAAAGGGAAAAGCCAAGAAGTTCACCAAGGTCGTGAGAGGAGAATCGGGATCCAGAATTCTACAGATAGCAACTCCAGCAATCGACAAGACCAAAGATCAAATTGCTCCCGAGGAGTATCACATATCAGAGGTTGAGCTTGGTCAGGCCTCTCAAGCACAAGTTATGGAGGAATTTGATGATTCGACACAAGCTGTCAAGGATAAGATGAGGAAGTTGGAAGAAAAATATCAGAGGAAGAAGGGAGAGAACAAGGCTTTATGTGCATACACTGATAGCTTACCTCACCCAGCTCGAGAAGAGGATCCGTCTTTTGTTCCACCACCAGCTGTTCCAACCGAGTCAGTTGAGGCCATTGACGAGATTAGGAGGATTATGCAGGGTGCAAAGACTTGGATTAAGGGGATTGAGGATGAGGCCTACATCCACGCTGAGGAGTTAGTTCGAATTCACAATAAGGCGTTGGCCATCCTTTCCCAAATTTGTTGCATAGAGGAGACTTGGGAAGATGAGCATATTTATCAGGATGAGGCAATCTCAGACTTGTAGGAGCTGATGGAAACCCCTAGGCAAATCTTGGTTGACAGCAAGGTCATCGGAGGAGCATATGATTTCTCTCGGTGGTATGGTGCAGTTCTCTTGGCAAAGGACATGTTTGAACATTTCAGTAAGGAGTCAGCTTGATTGAAGGGGATAGTTCAGAATATCTGATAGGAGCTCTCCAATACCATTGCATCACTGTGGTTACAAAGGTTAGTCGAGGAGGAAATAACTATGGACAACATGAAGGGGAAATTGGAGTTCTTTAGACTTAACTCTTTCATAAAGGATGATTTTGAGAACCTCTCTGCCTTCTCAAGCAACATGCACACAGCTCAGGATCTATTACCAGAATGGAAGGACATTTTGAAGAGATCAGAGCGAGCAGTGGTGGCATTGGAATTCAGACAGGAATCAGCACCAAGTGTCAGCATTGATGAGTTGGAGGCCATATTGGGTAGATTCCAAGAGTTCAAATGCAGAGGTCAAAGGTAGATGCATTTAATGCATAGTCGACATACATGTAATGGCCATTTATGACACCTCACTCTCTTCTTGAGCATGCATGCATAGTGGGCATTTATTACCCACTACGGTAGTGGTTTCTTCCTTGCATTAAGTCAAATTCCCTTTTTTGTGCCCTAACCCTAATTAGGGCTGAGATGGAAAAATCTGGGCCATCGGTTATTGTTTGGATCTGGGCCTTTCATTGTTTTTGAGGACCTATATAAAGGCCTCTTCTTCTCATTTGTAAGGGAGCAAATTTTGAGATTGTTGCTTATGAGCTATTGAGACAATAGAATTTTCATTAAAGTGTGGTGATCATTTGATGTGTCTTAATGCTTGCTTGGTTTCATAATTCTCTCAATTAGATTAAGTTTAGTAGATAAAGTGTTATGATTGTTTTGGAGAATATGATGATGTTTTGATGAGTTCTTGTGGTTCATACTTTTGACGTTTTAGTGATTCTAAATCGTTGTGCAAAGTTATCCTAAACCCTTATCCATGTGCCTAAATTTGATCATTCGCACAAACCTTTGAAGATTGCACCAGTCCACGTGTAGTTGTAGCTTGACTTGGCGAAGCGGGACTTGATAATTGAGGAACTCATCCATCAACGTACTTTCCTTGGCTATCATTACCCCTAGGAGTAGATTAGAAATCTCTGAACCCTAAACCCTCTTTCATTTCTACATATCTAGTGAAAACCCCCCAAAAATGGTACTTCATTGAAAATCTTTTGATAGTACCCATATTCATCATGACATAAAAGATTCAAAAACGTAAGGCCCCTTGTGATCATCAGCAAATCACATCAACACCGAGCTTATCCACAAGTCGAGGAACCTTGGAGTTATCGCATGATCTTGTAATCTTAGCATACGTGATACTTTGTTCAAGAGAGGATAAAATATTTCGGTATTTTGTTCTATTGTTTGGTGAGTCATAAAACACACATCAACATCACCCATTCCTATTTCTTTTTTATGGTTGCATGCAAAATATATTCTATTATAACTTCTCGTTCGATCTTCTTATTTTACATTCTATCATTTTCCTTATAGAGTTATATTTTCCCTTCTTCATGAAGATTGAGAGAGTTACAACTTTATACCCAATTCCCAGCTCTTGTTCTTACAGTGTCATTTTCCTCCTAACGTGGTTCATGTGTTAATCTCTGGAAATTTTGCGGCCACCACCCTAGGTAGTTATATGTTTTCCCTCATGGTTAACAATTCCTCAGAAGCTTCTATAAGAGCTTGTAGCATCTCCTAACACCTGGTCCCCTTAGAAGATAAGTTCTTTCCATTTTCAGCAGTCTCTTTACCCATCATCTGATTTCTCTTTTAGTTTGAGCAAAAGGGTCTGAGCGCTCTCCTTGATGCTCACTATGAGTGTTATGATTTCTTCTTTCTTGATCTTATTCTAACCTCAAAGCAATTATTCTAGGGTTTGGATTCTAAGTAGGTTTGGGTCAAGGGTTCCTTGTTTACATATAATTGGGTTAATGTTCTTTGAGCTACTAAATTACCTGAACCAAAAATCGACCTCTTTCTGAGATTCACTATCAATTTTCTATGTCGGAACTCTTCTTGTCTTAGTAACTCAGAGATAATATTTTGTGATTAAACTGATGGTCTCCCTAACCTCGATCTCGTTTTATCCCCCTAAGACTTTCTCAATTGGGGTTGGAAATTAATCCAATTCATAGTAGTGTTTAAACAATTATCTAGATTGAGAGCTACTTGTGCCTCTCATCCCAAATTTATCGAGTAGCTTCTATTAATACCTCATTGTCAGATATGATTAATCAACATGAATACAAGTCAATCCATAAATGCATGACTCCAAGATCATAGAGCTTTATCCACAGATTTCATTAGTTCCACATCCGGTGGAACCCCAACAAGCCAGCTTCAGCTATCTAGGTGGTGTTGGTGCTCAAATCAACAAATTGCATTTCTTATGGATTCTTATTTCCAATTATGAAAAACCCAAAGGGATTTGGCCAACTAACAAATTCCACCCTTTCTAGGATGTGAACTTCTACAATTTAGGCTCTGCAGGACCAAGGCTGGTAGGCCTATACCTTAGGATCTTCTAAGGCTTTTTATAGCAGATTATTGTACTTCTTCTGAAATTTGATTGCTTTGAAAATTGAAATTGCCTTGATTGTACTTTATTTAGAATTGAAAATAAATTGTGAATTGCTTGAAATTGCTTTCGTCGGGATGTTTATTGATTAATCCCAGATTATATCTGTCTATAACCAATAATAAAACCTCCAACACAATATGTCAGACCAGTGCCTTGTTATTAGGGTGAAGTATATTAAATCTTTATCAAATTTGTTTGTTAGTATAACTTTGGAGACAACAAATAGTCCCTTTGCAACAGTTTGTTATCACTTTGATGATGCTTTAACTGATTAAGAAATTTAAGGAAACAGTAATCTAGTCCTATTGATTTTAACTTCCCTATAGAAGCCCAATAAGATAGAACACAAGATTGACCAATCAATACATATGTTCTAATTTTTCCTAGTTTAGAGTTCATCAAAATAACCAAATCAATTGTACTATCAATCAAAGTAAATCACTGATTTAATCCAAAGAACTCAAACAAAGACATAAGAAAGAATAATATCACCAGAATTTGAAGAACGACTGGAAGTTTGATATTGCATTAAAAGTTTCCATTATCACAGGAGTATTGTTGATACATCCAACATATAATCCAAGGATATAGAAGCTTTTTTATAAACTGGAAGAGATCCTTTTTTCTAATTGTTATATTTCTCTTTACATTTTACATTATGTATATATATGTGTTTGAGTGGCTTTCACACCTCTTTAGGATGAAAAGACACAACCCTTATTACAAATTATTTTGAAAAAACAATAAACTAACTAAAAAATAACTACCTAACTTTTAGATTTGGGTCTGGTCGAAAAACCAAAACACCTCGTGGAAAGCTAAGATTTTGATTGAAGATAGGAAATTTGATTTCCCAAGCAAGGCCATTTTAAGATTTTTAAATTCGACCATCTTCAAGCTCTGTCGGCATAATCTTTGCAGCAGGTCAAAATTCCAGCATTTTCTAAAGGCTTCGATTAGTTAGTTCTATCTATTTGTGTCATAAAGCTTCCTTCCTTTGATTTTTTTAGTATGGAGAAACTTGCTTCTTGATAATGGATTGGGACTCCTAAATTCTCAAAATTTAGGGTACCACCAAGTGGAAAGGCAATGAGCACCGACGTCTAGTGTTGAACCTGGCAGCACTAATACCATATGTAACATACCAATACTGACCACCATATAATAAACCAAATAATGAGAAATTCAAGGAAATTAAAATTCTTGATTTCATTCTAATAATAGAAGTAACTGCCATCCTATTCACATGAACATGAAATACCAGTGCATTAACTAACCCATTCTAACATAAGAAAATTAGGGAATAAAAATTCTTGCGAGAAAAGGAAAACATAATAACAATGTAACTGAAATAACTACCTTCCATTTCCTATGAACATGAAAAGTAAGCTTGACTTGCTATATTGATAGAAGTTACTAACTTCTATTCACATGAAGTTGAATCTAACTATTTCCATTTCTTTACTCTAATTATCATGGAAGATAACTAACATCTTAATATTATGCAATGAAATAACAGAATATCAATCAAGTATAAAACATGTACTCACTGTTCCAATCCTGTTGTTCTTTTCATAGCTTCCATCCTCCATGGGCGAAAGAGTACCATCAGGGGTTTTTGCCACCTAACCTTGGATCTTTCGATCGTGACCTAATAGTCACCCGCACAACTTCCACCAAGAAGTAGCCCAGCCCTTCCCAAGGGCATGTGAACACGGCTTCAATTTTCTTTTGCCATCTGAGACTTTGTGTATAACCCACAACCGTCATAGCCAGTCATCCTAAGACATCCATGCCTTTTAGGTTGCCTTCCTAGCCAAACATTGCACTGCTGGTCCTAGTGACTGACATATACTACCCATAACATAGTACCACCTCGGCCAAGGTTTTGAAAAGTACATGCACATACCCTATGCAGTCAATGTCACCACCAAACTCGTATATTGAGTCCTTTAGACTCACGAGGGTCCCTATAACCCGTTTAGGACTCGCTGTCAATTCTAGGCAAAACAAATGGTCCATTGACCCAAGAGTGATACACATTGGCATAAGCAAAACCTTTATTGTTCCGAAGGTTAAAAATCCAATCTACAGGGAGTTCCTTCCCAACAGTTTATCGTTGATATAACATTTAAGTACGATTGCCAATAATTAGTCTTTCTACTTTTCCTTTCTAGGAAAGCAATGGAACCCTTCCCAATATTCAGCCACTCAAATAACTATTTAGTCATGATCCAAAATTATGAGATGAACTACATCTTTCTTACTGATGACATATGGTTTTATTTAGAACAATAAGGTTTTACCCAACCAAAAGAATTCTTCATTGTCCATGAGATTTGCAGTGCTAATAACTATTGAGATATCATTGCAGGATGATTATGGATTAAGTATATATCCTCAAATAGCAATTCTTTAAACAGTAGAGATTGCCTTGATGATTGATGACTGAGAGGTATGATATATCATGAATATCTAGGAATGGCTAAGGTCGATATGCAGATTCAAAGGATATGCAATCCCATAACAAAATCCCAGATTCTTGAAGAAACAAGTTAGACTTCTAACAGAAGAGCGAAGTTAGCAAGATAAACAGATTCATATAGTTATGTCATCTCAATATGGTATACAAAAAGATTTCATATTGGCATGCGAGTTCATATTTAGTGTACAAATTTCAAACTGCTTCACAAGCTGTTATTTGACAGGCAGATTAAGAAATGTCTGAGTGCCATTCCACACCACGTGGCACCCTTGACTAAGTTACAGTGAACTAGATATTGTAAGGTCGAGGTATCATGATCACTAAGTTCTGTCAAGAGTTAACTGTACACTGTTTCGAAACTGGAAACAACTTGTCTGAGATAATAATGAAGTTTGATAAAGTGTCTTGCGGATTTATCTTCTAATACAAGATTTACCTCTGCAACATTGCTCCACGATAATATAAGTTCCCATTACGGAGTTCAAGTACCTTGTACTTACTGAATTGAAAGATAGTTTAGCATCTAAAAAGATAAAGGATTCCGTTCCTATCTGCATAGTATAGTGTTGTGAGGTTTCACATCATCGCCCCAAAAGTATTTGGGGACCCCCTTTTTCGAACTGGCCTTGGCTTTCTTCTCCTAGATCCCGATATCCCAACACCTTAGCCACTCTTTTTTTGGGGACTTAGAGGAACGATCGATTTTTGAGAATTGTTGGTATTGAAGTGCTTGGCTTGTGGTTTTTGAATTTATTCGTGTTTTGGTCTCCTGAGTCTTTTATTGCAAAAGTTTGGGTGATTGAAACAAGGTTCTTAAACGGATTAAATGGCCAAATAGTATTTTGATTTGCTAAATGAAAGACGAAACAAAATTGAGCTTTGTCTCCTTCAATAACTTCAAAATTTTGGCCAAATAATTAAAAATCTGGGCAATGGTATTGAGATTAAACATAATTTTGCTTTGGAAATCTAAAATCTGAGATCAAAATTCGATTTTTAGCCTTTAGAAGTTTAAATCTAGCCTTTAGAAAATAAAAAATCTGAGCTTTGAAAATAAAATCTGGGCATTTAAATTTGATCTTGGCCATTTATTCAAATTTTGAGTTAATAAATATGAGAGCTGGGCTAATAAAATAAACTTTGGGCAATTAAAATCAAGGTCTAGCCTTTAGAATTGAAATCTGGCCCCCTTTTTATTTTAAAATTTGCATTGAAGCATTGAAAATCTGGGCATTAAAATGATGAGTTGGGCTATGAATTGTAAAAATCTAGGCGCTTTTAATTTAAAGTTTACATTGAAATTCAAAAAATAAGACCATTAATTGCGAAAATCTGGTCTCATATGGGGCGCAAGGCTTTAATTTCAATTTTTGGGGCCCCTTTTAGGTGGCGCATGGTTAATTTAATCCAAGTTTTTCGAAATTCAAAGCTTATTATTGGTATTTCAATGCAAATTTTGTGTTAAGACTGCTAGGTCGGCCCCTTCTCTTGGCATTTTACTAATTTTTATTAACCTTTTGTGGGCAGGTCGGCCCTTGTTTGGAAGCTCTATGGCGTGGTATATAGGGAAAGCGCTCCCCACTTCTCTCCTCATCCCATCTTCCATTCCCAGCAAACTTGTAAAGCAGAGAAAGGCAGCGAAATACATAGAAGACAAGGCAGCAACTGTCATAATAAAGAGGCAGCGAGCAGAGAAATGCAGCGACTGTCATAGATAAGGAGCAGATCCGAAATTGGTAGAGGAAGCAGTGATTTGTTTGAGAAGAAGACCAGAATATTAAGAGGAGATCATGGTTTAAGGAGCAGATCCAAGTTTAGAGACTGAGAACTGGCAGTTGAGGAGCAATTTTAGTGAAGGGGCAGGGCTTGTAAAAGCCAGCGACATTGCCTTGTAAGAGAAAGATCCGAATTTGAGCAAGGGCAGAGATCTGAGTATTAGGGGGCCTGCGACTTGCAATTTGTGAGGGCAGCTCCGAATTTATTCATTGAAGGGCAGATCTGTGAGTTTATAGGGCAGGGAATTTGAAGGTGCCCAGGCCTGCTGTTTGATTGCCAAGGGTCATGAAAATCACAAGAGAGCTTATAGCAGAGTTGATGGCAGAATAGCGAACTTGCTTGAGAGGCCACAAATTGAATTGATAGAAGGAGGATTGCCACAGCTTGGTAAGAGGGGCTATACCATTTTGATAGAGCCACGAATTTTAACAACAAAAGGCCACAGTTTGAAAGGAGAGAAGACTACAGATTTGATCCCAGGCCTGCCATAGAAATGAAGAAAATTTGCAAATTAATTGGTATGTGATTTTAACTTATTCTCTTCAATTGCTATTTTGTCTTTGGTGTTGTTTGTTTGGGTGTTGGAGATAAGTTTCAGGATTGAGAGAAGGTTGGCTCATTAAGCAGATTTCTCGATTGTCTTGATTGGATTCTTTCCCTTCTTGCTTGCATCATCCATCCATCACCTCATCATCTCATTAGGGCTTGAAGTTGGGAGATATAAGTGTAGTTTCCGTTTAGAATTTGGAGAAAAGGAGATATAAGTGTAATCCCACCCCCTAAGAAAGAAGAGGAGATATAAGTGTAGTCCATTCATAGGTAACGAAGAGGCAGAAATAAGTGGTAGTCCATCTCACTAAGCGAAGGGGCAGAAATAAGTGTAGTGTGATAGGAATTGGCAAAGCAGAAATATGTTTGATCACCCTTAGGCGAAGAGGCAGAAATAAGTGTAGTTCCACCTCACTGTAGAAAGAAGGGGCAGAAATAAGTGTTTAGGATGGCGGATGCTAGTGCAAGCAAGAACCGAATTAATACCAAAATAGGAGACAAGGAAGATATGATGCCCAAGACCACCTTCTTCTCGAAATTGAAGCGAGTCCGAGACACTAACATCGGTACCATTAACATGATACAATTGAGAGATAGGTTGAAAGAAGGCCAATCCTCTATGGCAAAGAGAATTTACAAGTCAGGAATTGTGCATACTGTCGCCTTCCCTCCTACCTTGCCTTGTCCGGAGTTGATCATGGAGTGTGCATCTCGGCTGGATATTGTGACCAAGTCCATCATCTTTGGTGAAGATCAGTAAGTGTGGAATTGTATAAGGAAGTGTTCAGTATACCCCCAGCAGTGGACATGGTACAGCAGAGTTGGTTACATGAAGGCAAGAAGGCAGTCACCAAGTCAGCAGGGCTCACCAGGTCAGATTTCAAATCAGAATATGGTGATCTTATTGTGCTTCTCAACCGAGTCACAGGCTCCGCTCAAGGTACACAGTTTAATCTTTGGTTGTACTATTTTATTAAAAGAATTGAGAATAGAAAAAGAAAGTTTGATTGGGCTAGGATCATTAGCATGAATTTAGAGTTGCAACTTAGGATAGTGCAAAATCAGAAGCAATTCTACATGGGGTTCTACCTCTTCTAGTTGATTGCAAAACTATTAGTGATGCTTTGCTAGTCGAACCAAATCCAATTTTGGGGAGATGCACTACACCACTATGGTTGAGGCAGAGGCTTATGCCAAGGGGCAAGGTTGTGGCAGTTCGAGCAGTTGAAGATATTCAAGGGTTAGCCAAAGAGGAAAACATTAGTGAAGAAGCAAGTTTCATTGCAAATTGCAGGAGATATGGCCGGGGCAGGTGCCCCCAAGAACCCAAGAGTATTGAAGCAGAGGGGGGTGCATGCAAACCAAATTCAAGTGGGAAGGTTGGAGAGGACCATGAAGCCCATAAAGATTAAAGAAGGCAAGAATAATGAAGGTGGAAAGCGAGAAGATAGGTTGAAGAGGTCAAATTTAATTTCAAAGTGGTGGCCAAGAGCAAGGCTCTCAAGTTGCAAAGAGGTTCACATCCAAGCAAGCCACCGAGGCCAAGGCAAGATTACCCCAAGTGCATGGAGACCTCACCCTTTCAAGGTCAGGACATCAGGTACAAGCAAGTTCAAGTGGTGATGAGAAAGTTTCTAAGGACAAGCTCAAGCATCCAAGGCTTCACCTCATCTCAAGGATTAAATAAATTTATAAGATAAGGTTGTTGAGGTGGCAATTTCATGTGCACGCAGCCAAATCATGCCAAGTGTCCTATGTTCTCATTGGTTGACAAATTATTATAATTTTCTCATTGGCCCACAAAGTTGGTGTCCTCATGTAATTGGTTGAAAGATGGTAACCCTAATTAGGGGCTGTAGGATTTAATCTTGATCGTTGATTTTGCCTCTTAATCTTGGCCACTCGTTGTAATTTTGAGCCTCTATATAAGGCCAAGTACTCTCATTCGTAAAGGGTTGAAGAAAAGTGTTGCTAATATAATACCAAAATTGCTTCTCTTGTCATTGTTGTGTCTTGCATGGTGATTAAGAACACTTGGTGTTATTGCATGGTTTCTACTTCCAATTGTTAAAGTTAGATTTCATTGAGTTGTTAAAGCAAATTTCATTTCAAGCAAGTGTTAAAGTTAGAATAGAAGTAGATGGCTAGTTGTATGGTGATGTTGGTAAATGTGTGATAGGGATCTATATACTAGGCCACTAGCATCTTAGCGGCTTGTTAAGGAGCCTTGTGTGGTAATCTAGTCTCATTCCCCTTGAATCATTGCATCTATGGAGGTAACGCCGCTGGTAAGCTTTCATTAGGTTGATCCCTATCCATTCGCCAATCTTTCCATTCCATAGGAGTAGTAGTAAAGCGAGGAGTAGTTTAGTAGTGAGAAGTTTGAGAAGTAAAGTT
Organism: Chamaecyparis obtusa; assembly: GCA_027943335.1. NCBI lineage: Eukaryota > Viridiplantae > Streptophyta > Pinopsida > Cupressales > Cupressaceae > Chamaecyparis > Chamaecyparis obtusa. Next base: position 74,034 of record BSBK01005587.1, on the reverse strand, counting down.
GAAAGTGGTAAATTGGAGAAAGTCATTGAGTATACATTGCAAAGCTAAATCTCATCATAGCGAGAATTTGACATCCTCAAGTGAACAACGTAAGCCCGCCAAAGTGATTACCAGCAAATCACATTAATATAACTGAGTTAGTATCCACAGGTGTAAGGAACCTTGGAGTATTCTCATGTTCTTCATGAGTAATTACTTTTCAAGAGAGGGTTGAGTGTTTGGTATTCTATATCAAGTATTCAATTGCTATATGTTATGTAGAGGTACAAAACTGACATCAACATATAGAGAATTCTTCTAATGATTCAAGAAATTATAAATCTTGATACCAGAAATGCAGATTCAGATCCATAAGAATTAACCCAAAAGGCAAAGTTCTTCCTTCCTCTAAACAGAAGTTTCATATGAGATCAAATTAACAGCTATGGTTATGACAAATATATCTGTAGCTTACATTATTAACGGGGTTCAAATAGCTCAAGATTAATATCAAAAGAAAACAAGCTATGGCGTTCATCAATATCATTCGGCATGTTAAGACAGAAAATAAGGACTCTATAATGACAAAACGGTCATGTAATGGCAGAGTTAATATGGTCAACCCCTTATGATCGATTGATAAAATAATACATGAAAATGTGCTCCTGCAATTGATTAATGATGGATATATGCAACTTCAACATTCATAAGATTGCATAGATAGCATCATGTAATTAAGAGTACAACTAGCAATTCAGTTTGCATTTATTCCTATATACATATAAATCGATTACCATCAACAAGTTAAAAGATCATTCCAATGGTTAACTGAATCGAACAGCAAGTAATAAGATCGTACTATGGCATAAGCTCCATGAAGAAAACCTGCCTAGTAGCTTTGAAGGCAAGAGACGGATGTTATGATCTATCATTTCCCTCCCTCTTTTCTTGCTTGCGGCAAGGGTTTAGAAAAGAACTTTGATGATAAGGAAAAGAAGACCATAAGAGAGTTTCTAACACAAACCCCCGACTATCAGCTTTAATTATTTAAGTCACTAATATCAGCTTTAATTCATAAGACAAAGGTTATGCATAATGGTAAGACAAAGGTTATGCATAAGGTTTAAGTCACTAATATCAGCTTTGATTCTCATCTATGTAAGAATCTCTCAAGACCAGACTGATAATTATTTATTTGGTAGCAATATCATTAGTTTTAGTCAACTTATTTATAGCTCACGATTCTAGATAGAAAATTAAAATTGAAAATTACTTCATTGCGAATTTGAAATTCAAATGGGAATTGGAGGTAAGTTTTGAGTAAAGTTCTCACTTGTTCTATGCCCCATTTTCCTTCAAAAACTTGAAAATCACCTTCAACCATTTTGAAATCTATGTCACGACATATCCCAGTAGGAATGATCTCAAGATCATTCTCGTATACATCAATAATGCCTTTGGCTTTGAACTTCAATCCAAAAACCAGGTTTTGTTGTCCAACCTGCATGAACATGACCAATGACAATATATTATACATGCTATTGAACTTAAAGGGAAAGCATTAACGAAATAGAAAGGTCACATCACAGAAAAATCTATTAAGGGTTGCAATCAGTTGCAAACAATTTGAATGGAATTTGTAACCAATGTGGGCACATATGATAATTTAACACTGAAATTTTGTCATTAGTAGAAACGTATTAGCATAGGCATTAACATTTTCTTTGGTCATTATACCGTGAAATACAATTCAAGCTTCAATACAAAAGTTGGTTTTTCTTACTTACATAGGCATCATTGTGGACTAAGGCAACACAGCTCAGTAGCTCTCTTTATATTCCTCATTCACTGTCACTTTATTGATTTTCTCAAGTACATACCCTCTTCATGCATACATGGTTTGGTGTTACTCTAACAACTAACCCTGTTTGCGTTTTCTACTGATTAAGTCATTTTTTGTGCGTTTTAAAATCAAGGTTGTTTCATTCTCCAATTAATTGTGAAGTTATACTGCAAACCTAGTCATCCGATAGCCTTCTGGTAATAGGGATATTCAATAATTACCAACATTTAGTTGAGACGAAGGTTACCATTCTATACAGACATATTTTCACCTCCACGATCACTAATCAAAGCTATGAAACTCCAATTCCACCACTAATCTCCTCAACTTCCAACCTAGAAAATCTGATCTCAAGTTTATCTTGCAAAACAAAATCATATTTCTTCAAAAGCAGAGCAACCATAATAAGTATTAACTATAAACCCAAATAAAGTACAGTGTCCCATGATCTGGTGATTAAGATGAGTGTTATTCCCATCATGATGTCCCAGGTTTGACCCACTGGGCTTACTGTCCCTCCACCTCTAGGCCCCTGTTTGTTCACGCATCAAGACCAAAGCAACTGGTATCTAACTAGGAAATCTCGGCATTGTTATTTGTTTTGCAAACAACAATATTTTCTTCAAACACAGGTTAACCATGACGAGCATGAACCCAATTAGATAACAGCAGACCACGGTCTGATGGTCAGATGTGACCGATTGTCATGATGATAGCTTACACTCCAAGACAAAAGGAAAAACTCTAATAAATGGGAAACCTCGTCAAGCGTTGTTTGTTTTGCAAACAAATATACTTTTCCTTTAAAAAAAGTCAGCCATGATGAGCGTGAACAAAGTTAGATTCCAACATATCATTGTCTAGTGGTAAGATAAAAGCGATTACCATTAATCCCACATTTAGCTTCTTAGTTGAAAGCTGTACTGGGTTTTATAGTGTTCTCTCTAAGTAGTGTAACCCTGCTTGCCTAAGCAAAAAGAACACAATTCTGAATCTACTGGTAAGACCGGAGCTCTTTATAATTGCGTACGACTCTCAATCTCTTTGGACATATATATCTACTAATACAATGAAGTCTGGATGAATACCTGATATAGCCTGGCATAATTTTCTCGTCTTTCCTTTAACTGACAGAGAGCAAGCCCTGGAATGAACTCAGCCAATTTCTCATAATCTGTCAAAACATTCCAAACTGCATCAAGGGGAGCTTGCACTTCAATCTTTGCACTTATCCTCCTTGAGTTTTTCCCATTATTTTCAATCCTTAGCTCAATACCCTCCACATCTTCAATCGAGTCTTCCTCGTCCTCAGCACTCTGATCGGACAACACGTCTCCTTGAATCGTCGCGTACAAGTTAGGGTCTTCCTTAGAATCCTTCACTGCTCTGTAAATCGTATAGGATTTTCTCAATCGTAACAACTGGGTAGGCATAAACTGAAAGTATCCATTGAGAGATGGGGATTTGAGATTAAAATGAGTAACGGGTATATAATTATTAGATTTGGGTTGGGAGAAATGAACTTTGGTCATCGAAAATGTTAGGCAGCTCATCATAATTGAATTAGAATGTGGCCCATTTGGGTGTCCTTGATTCGAATATTGAAGAGTTTTTACATTGAAACTGGTACCAAATTAGATGAAAATACATGAGATATAAACGTGGAACAATATCTACAGCAAGCTTCTGATACGCCTCCAATGAGTCAATAAGTTTGTAATTATGAAGGGTATAAAATGGGGTATTCAGGATCAGATCATTTGATTAACAGGTAAAAATGTCATTTACCCTGTCGAGATTCTTTGTTTTGTCATTTTTTTCTTAATATGTTTTTATTGTTGAAGTAAGAAAAAAAAATACAAAGCTCAGTTGGAAAAAATAGCTATAACCGAGTCTAAGAAATTACAGCGCGATCAAACCAAAGTCCAAAAATATTATGGAGAGGAAGCAAGGAAAAAATCTCAAATCCCAAATTTACCATGATTATTCTGATTCATAGAGGCTGATCTCATATATCATTTGAAAACAACAGCCCACCAAATACATATCCTCTTACATAAGATACCATTCTAATGTATTGGATTATTTGAATCAAATAATTTTGCATTGTAGAGGTTTATGAGATAGTAGTACAAGTATTCAAAAGTGCGTGCAATGGTTATGTTGATAATAAGATATATGTTAAATAATATATTGGTGAATACAAATCAAAAGTAATAGTGATAATAATTTGTAATAGACTACACTAAATATAATTCAATAGTTGAGATCTTCCTCACTAGTCTTCTAGAATTTTTCATTGTACACTATAACTTTTTACAATTTATAAGGAAACAAATAACTTATGACACAGATTATAGTGAATAGATTTGACCTTTGATTATTGACATATTTTTGTTGTTAAGATTAGGTATAAATATAGAATTAAGGTTAGGGTTAGAGTTAAAGTTTATATCAAGATTAGAAAGGCTTTAGTTGAGATTAAGCTCAGCGTAATGTTTAGGAATTGATTCAGTGTTAGTGTTAGGTTTATTCTTTCAATTAGTTTCAAGGGTTGGGGAAAGGGTTGGGATTATTTCATAGTTAGAATTACAAATAGAACAATAATCTTAATTACATTATAACCCTAATATAACTTACATCAACTATAACCATAATACTAACCCTAACTCTAATAATAATTGAACCCTAATCCTAACAGTATATCTAACCCTTATTTTAATCTTGGAACACCAACTCTAATATTAATTGGACTCTAATGTTAACCCTGACTCTAATTCAACTATAACCCTAATCCCAAGCCTTATCCTAGAATATCATTCTTATACTTGAACCCTGACACTAACTCTGACCCTAATTGAATCTACATACTAACCCTAACCCTACATATTATTTAAAATTTAGATTTGTAATGCCCCTCCCATACTTGCTTTATCAGTTTTTATCGCCAAACTCTTTTAGGCCATTTTCATGTGTGTTATTTATTTCAGGGATATTGAGGTTTATGAATGTATGACATTTTATTGAATAATCATGAATTGGATGTTTTTGAATAGATTTTCATGTTGATTAAATGCAAAAGATGATGTTATTTATATGTGATGGTTATTTCATTTTGATGATTCATATGTTAGGATATCATGGTTGCTTATGGTTTTACTGGCCCCAAACTTGCATGTGTATGGTCGATATGTATGTTTTAAATTTATGTTTGATGTGCTTGATGTGGTTGAGGGACGGAGTCATAGTTACTTGCTTGTGAAATCCACATGATTGGTTGATCCCCGTCATTGCTTGTTTATATTATACATGTATGTACATGCTTGTCTTTTATTCAGGTTTGCAGGTACCAGGCATCAACGAAGTCATAGTTACTTGCTTGTGAGATCCACATGATTGGTCGATCCCCTCCATTGCTTGTTTATATTATACATGTATGTGCATGCTTATCTTTTATGCAGGTTTGCAGGTACCGGGCATGACTTCCCTGAATTGTCAGGATGAATGTGCTCTATCACAAAATCTCAATGGTAAGAAATGAAAGATAACATACAAATCCAAATCCTAACCCTAGCCATTGATTGTCCTAAATATTGAGCAAGTATCTGTTTCTACCCATTTGAATTCGTCAAAGTGACATGAATTCGTGACCCCTTTCTTGGTGGTTGTTTGTATAGAATTAGTCATTTTTTTGAGTTTAAGGAGTCAAGTGGATTTGCTTGTGTGTATTATTTGATTTAATTAATTAAGTTAGGATTAATTGAGGTTTGAATATTTATATTTCATGAATGTGGTAATTTTAGTTATAGAGCATATTTAATTATTAAAGGTAATTAAATACCTTTTTTAATTAAAATGATTAAATAAAAAACTTAAATTTGGAATTAAAGGGTTTAATTAATTATGAAATCATATTATAAATTAAAGGGTATAGTTGATTTATTCAATATTTGATTTATTAGTTTGCATAGTTTATTGTGCTAAAGTATTTATTGCTTAATTAAATAATTATATGCAATTTAAGTTGCACTTTTGAGTTAAGTGAAATTGTGATGAAGGGTGCTCCCCTTAATACCACAAACACATAACAGAAACAGAGAAACAACAACAACAATATGCAAGAACAAAAAAATTGGCTTCTTATTATCTCCATAAATGTGGAATTACAAACTTTCAGAATTACAATATGCAAAGCCACATGGGCATTCCCTTACAATATTCTGTAGGACAAAGCCTTGAATCAATACCCAGATCTACTACCCAGAACTGCCCTAGACAACACTACGGGCCTTCTTTATATAGGCATTTTCCACCGCCCGAGAAGGTTCCAGAAATTTAGCCCTAAGGGCCGACCAAACTTAGAATTCTTTTATTTTTCAATTTATTACATCAAAGTCGACTCAAAATAACTTTTGAAACTCGAACATAAATTTTGAAGGAAAATTATTTTCTGCCATTTCAGGTGGCCCGACTTTTGGAGATCATAAGTCATCACCAGTTGACCTGATTGACTATTATAACCCCATTTTGGAAATGCCACGAAGCGCTCTACAGGCTTGATGGACACAAGCGCTCATCACCCAAATTTTTGACCTCATTCAGGGCCTCTAAAGCCTTCAAAACTAAGTTCAAAGTTTATGTACCCTACTGCCAATACCGAAAATGTTCAATATCTTCAAAACTAGACCTGATCTAGCCATGAAACTTTGCTAGCAGGCTGATATGACTGAGATGAACCTCCACATGTAAAATCAGAACATTCCGAGATTGTAAGACCAACTTACTAAAAATAGCAAGTTCCCATAAATAGCAGCTCTGCACAAGATAGCCCTTATTGAATACAAAAATAGAAATATTTTTGGGTGATGCAAGATTGCTCTTACACCCAGGATGCTCCTGCATCAGACACCCGGGGTAATTTGAGAAGTGACCCTGTCACGACTCAGGTGTACAGAGGAAAACCAAGATGGTTAACCTCCTCCTTTGTCAACCATGATGAATCTTCCACAGGTCATCCTTTCCATTTGACCAAATACTCTTCATATGTCCTATTCCTTGTGCTTCTGCCAACACGACTATTCAGTATGTCTTCAATCTCCTTGATATCTGAACTACTTGCTGGAATACTCCACTGTGCTGCTGTAACCTCATCTTCAACACCTCCTTCATGATACTCTATCAGATCTGAAACATTAAATACTGGTGAAATATTTAGCTCAGTAGGCAACTCGACCTCATATGCATTTCCTAAATCATGCTTCTTCAGTATCTTACATGGCCCAAACTTCTTCATTTTTAACTTGTTATATGTACCAACTGAAAATCGCTCCTTCCGCAAATGAACCATGACTTCATCTCCAACCTGAAATTCCTTATGCCTCCTTTTCACATCTACCTTAGCCTTATACTACGCGTTCATCTTGGTAATGTGCTTTCTCACCTCCTCATGGATGTTCTTCAAATGTTCTGCAAAATCCTCAGCTTCGGCACTACTTATTTCTCCTTTATCTATCTTTCTCAACTCATATGCATTTCTGGGACTACTTCCATATACAATCTAGAATGGTGATTTACCAGTGCTCCTGTTGACAAAATTATTGTATGCAAATTTTGTCTGTGGTAAAATCAAATCCCATCCTGTTGGCTTATCTCCAACCAAACATCTCAGCAAATTCCCCAAACTCCTATTCACCACCTCTGTCTGTCCATCAGTCTGTGGATGATGTGATGAACTAAACTTTAAATCTATCTTCAACTTCTTCCACAATGTACGCCAGAAATATCCAACGAACTTAGTGTCTCTATTTGAAACTATGGCCTTTGGCAAACCATGTAGTCTCACAACTTCTCTGAAAAATAATTCTACTACATGAACAACATCATTAGTCTTCTTGCAGGGAATGAAATGTACCATCTTTGAAAATCTATCAACCACCACAAAAATTGAATCATGTCCCCGCTGTGTCCTAGGTAAACCAAGAACAAAGTCCATACTGATATCCTCCCAAGGCTTCTCTGGTATAGGTAATGGCTGATACAACCCTATATTTTGCTTCACTCCTTTCGCCATCTAACATACTCTACAACTCTGTACAAACTTTTTCACATCTTGCTGCAACTATGGCCAATAATAATTCTCACTAACCAAAGCAAGGGTTTTATCACGACCAAAATGCCCAGCCAATTCTCCGCTATGCTTCTCCTTGATGAGATTCTCCCTCATAGAACTTCATGGAATGCACAACTGACTCCCTCTGAATAGCATATCATCCTGAATCATAAAATCAAGCCATTTCATCCTGTCTAGAGTAATAGGTTCTTTACAAGCTTTCCAAGCTTCACCAAAATCAAGATCCTCTGGATACAAATTCTTGAGTTCCTTGAACCCAACCACCTCAATCTGCATCTTTATCAACAATAGTTGTCTTCTGCTAAGCGCATCTGCAACCCTATTAGACTTTCTACTTTTGTGTTTCAAAACAAATGTATAACTCTGCAAAAACTCAACCCATTTCAAATGCCTTTGATTCAACTTTCCTTGACTATTCAAATATTGCAAAGCTTAATGATCAGTATACAAAACAAACTCCTTAGGAAGCAGATAGTGTCTCCACTTCTTCAATGCCTGAACTATAGCATAAAATTCTTGATCATAAACAGAATATTTTCTCTTGGCATCATTTAACTTCTCACTGAAATAAGCAACAGGTTTACCTTCTTGGCTCATAACAACTCCTATTGCAATACCACTAGCATCACAGTCTACTTGAAACACCTTATTAAAATCTGGAAGTGCTAAAATAGGTTGTTCTATAACTTTATGTTTCAACAATTGAAAACTCTTTTCTGCCCCATTAGTCCACTTAAACTCTTTTCTATCCCCTCTCATTGTTTCAGTCAAGGGACCACAAATACTGCTAAAATTTTTGATAAACTTTCTGTAAAAACTAGCTAGACCATGAAAAGATCTTACCTCGATAGCACTCCTTGGAGTAGGCCATTCAAGGATAGCATGTACCTTCTCTGGGTCCATTTTTAGACCTTCTGTTGAAACTACAAATCCCAAATACACTAACTCTTTCTTCACAAAACTGCACTTCTTCAAATTAATCAACAATTTCTCATCTCTCAACTTCTCAAACACCATACGAATATGCATCATATGTTCCTCCAATGTTTGGTTACAGATCAAAATATCATCTAAGTAAACAATGACAAACTTACCTAAAAAATTTTTCAGAACCTCGTTCATGAGCCACATGAAAGTGCTCAGTGCATTGGTTAGCCCAAAAGGCATGACTAACCACTCATACAGTCCTTCCTTTTTCTTGAAGGCATTCTTCCATTCATCTCCTTCTCTGATTCAAATCTGGTGATATCCACTCTTCAGATCTATCTTTGAGAAATACACAGCTCTACTCAAACAATCCATAATATCATCCATTCATGGCAATGGAAACTTATACTTGATTGTGATCTTGTTTATTGCTCTGGAATCTATACACATCCTCCATTCTCCATTCTTCTTTGGTGCTAATACCGCTGGTACATCACAGGGACTCAAACTCTCTCGAATCAACCCCTTCTACAATAACTCATGTACTTGTCTGTTCAACTCTCCACTTTCTGTTGGTGTCATTTTATGTGCTGCCTTGTTTGGCAAACTGGCTCCTGATATCAAATCCATCTGATGACTCATCTTCCTTACTGGTGGTAATCCATCAGGTACATTATCAAATACAATATCCTGAAACTCATTCAACAAATCTGCAACCTCTATAGGTACATCCTCTACTTCTTCTTTACCAGCTTTTAGAATTAAAGCAAAACACACATGCTCATGCCTCATACCATCTAGGAATTTTCTTCCATCAACAAATGTTATTCTTGCATTACCACATACCTTTTCTTCGGTCTCCTTCAATAGCTTTAGCTTATGTCGCACTCCATCCTTTGTCAGGGAATAGGTATTCGCACGATCATCATGTACAGCACATTTGTCAAACTGCCACGGTCTACCCAACAACATATGACATGCATCCATAGATATGATATCACATAGTACCTCATCTTGGTACCTGCCAATCTTGAACTTTACTAGGCACTGTTCACTAACCATGACCTTGTGGTCATCCTGCACCCAGGCAATCCGATATGGATGTGGGTGTTTCTGTCTCTTGAGCTTCAACTTTGTCACTATCTCTTCTGACACCAAATTGTCAGTGCTTCCACTATCAATAATCACATCACAGCATTTGCCCTCACACTTGCATCTAGTGCGAAACAGGCTCCTCCTTTGTTCAAGTTCATTCTCACCACTCAGTAGGACTCTTCTGTTAATCAGTGTTTCTCCTCTTTTAGCATCTTCTAAATTTGATGATCTGGCATCTTCATCTACATGTGCAACTCTGACTTGGCCTTCATTCCTCCTATCTATCCTTCCTTGGCGTTGAGGACATTCAAATGCCCTATGACCTTCTTCTCCACAGTGAAAACATGTTCCATGAAAGCCTCCTCTTCCTGAACTTTGTCCTCTTCCTCTTCCTCTCTGATCTCTATTTTTCTGATCTTGGAAACAATTAGAATTATTTCCTCTCTGATTTTGACTACTACTAGCCTCATCCTTCTTTTTCGGATCTTCATTTCGGCCCCCATATGACCGTCCACCAGATCGTCCACCGTGACCTCTTCCATTTTGTCTGCTCTCAAACTTCTTGTTCAACTTTTCCTCTACTTTTAGGGCAAACTGGTATGCCTCTTCAATACTATTCATTCGAACCAGATTTAGCTCCTCCTGAATGCTTGGCCTCAACCCATTAAGGTAACGAGCAACTTTCTCCTTATCAGCTTCTACATGGCCTGTTCTGATGAGGATTTGATAGAACTCCTCTGTATACTCCTGAATAGATCATCCCGCTTCCTTCAAACTTTGCATTTTCTTCAGTAGGTCAAGCTCATAATCAACAGGGATGAATTGTCACTTCAATTTATCCACCATCTGATCCCATCTTGTGATTTTATTTTTCCCTCTTCTATTTCGCTCCAATTGAATCTCTTGCCACCAGATCTTTGCATGACCTTTCAGTTTGACCTTCGTAAATTTGACCCTATCAGGGTCCTCAATATCTTCATACTCCAAATATTCTTCACATTCATTGATCCAGTCGATCAACTCCTCTGGGTTAAGATTTTCAGAAAATGTCGAAACCTCAATCTTAGGTCTCTTCCCGATCTTGGAAATGGCCTGAAAAAGTCTTTCTTCCTCTGGGTTCACAACTTCGACTTCTCCTTGATCTTCTTCTTCAGCTTCATCCTTGCTTTCATCTCTGACATTAAGATTCATTCCTCTGTGAATCTCTTCTTGCAATGCTCGCACTTGTCTCTGGAGCGCTCTAACCTCAGGTGTTACAACACCAACTCTTCTGCCATGTTCCCTTCGTGGAGGCATTTTCACGATGCGTGTTGAAACCCTAACCACGGTCCTGGTGCAAACTGCCTCACAGTTGGTGATCTGTTTACACACTCAAGAACTCATGCTCTGATACCACTTGATGAAGGGTGCTCCTCTTAATACCACAAACACATAACAGAAATAGAGAAACAACAACAACAATATGCAAGAACAGAAAAATTGGCTTCTTATTATCTCCACAAATGTGGAATTACAAACTTTTAGAATTACAATATGTAAAGCCACATGGGCATTCCCTTACAATATTTTGTAGGACAAAGCCTCGAATCAATACCCAGATCTACTACCCAGAACTGCCCTAGACAACACTATGGGCCTTCTTTATATAGGCATTTTCCATCGCCCGAGAAGGTTCCAGAAATTTAGCCCTAAGGGCCAACCAAATTTAGAATTCTTTTATTTTTCAATTTATTACATCAAAGTCAGCTCAAAATAACTTTTGAAACCCGAACATAAATTTTGAAGAAAAATTATTTTCTGCCATTTCAGTTGGCCCGACTTGCGGAGACCATAAGTCATCACCAGTTGACCCGATTGACTATTATAACCCCATTTTGAAAATGCCATGAAGCGCTCTACAAGCTTGATCAGTGCAAGCGCCTATCACCCAAATTTTTGACCTCATTCAGGGCCTCTAAAGCTTTCAAAACTTAGTTCAAAGTTTATGTACCCTATTGCCAATACCAAAAATGTTCAATATCTTGAAAACTAGACCTGATCTAGCCATGAAACTTTGTTGGCAGGCTGATATGACTGAGATGAACCTCCACATGTAAAATCAGAACATTCTGAGATTGTAAGACCAACTTACTAAAAATATCAAGTTCCCATAAATAGCAGCTCTGCACAAGATAGCCCTTATTGAATACAAAAATAGAAATATTTTTGGGTGATGCAAGATTGCTCTTACACCTAGGATGCTCCTACATCAAATTGAAATTATAATTAAAGTTAAAAGTTGAGTTCAAGTTTTAATTTTAAAAATGCATTATTTATTGAGTTATTTTATCATGCAACCTGAGAGAGAGAGAAAGCTGAGTTCTGCTTTTGAGTTTGCATGTTTTGGAAATCCTAGGATGGATAGGTTTTCTTTATGTAGAGATTTTGGGTATTATTTTCATTACGTTAATAGGTTTTGGAAGAGCTCTGGAAGAATTGGAAGATTTTTGGGAAAGTTTGTTTTGGTGGGCATTGTTTTGGGATTGTTCGAAGGCTTGGATTTTGAAGGTTGGCTTGGGTCTTTCTTGGCTTCAAATATTCAGGTGTAGGCTGAGGTAGGATTTGAAACCCTCATATTTTATGAATTCTCCTTTTGAAAAGATTGTTTACCTTGTGTCTAGAATTGCTATGTGATTGATTTGTAATTGGTTTCTATTTTAATTTTGAATTTGTTATCGTGAAAATTGGTTTGAATGGATGTTAGATTGATATGGTAGTTCATTTTGGGTATTTGAAAACCTAGGAATAAATCTTAGGAAAATTAATATTTCTTTCTCAATAAGTTGCTAAAAGATTGAATTGGAAAATTGCATATGGGATCAAATTATTAGATGTTACTTTGTCTGAAAACCTAACTTCCATTGGAGAAAAAAATCAATTTGCTTCTATATGGTTTGCATGCCTATTCTTTCTATGGAAGTTGGACTATAATCTATTATCTAATTTTATTTAGAAAAATAATAATTATTCATTGTTTTGTTCCAGTAAAATTACTGGTGTTTTGTTTGTTAAAAAAAATATATTTAAAAAAGGGGGGATTTGTTTTAATTTAGAAGGGGTTTTAAAGAAATTAATTTTTATTTTTTTAAATTAATGTTATAAGGGGTAGGGACCCTATAACCCCGCGGCAGGCTAACTATTGTCGCAACCCTTGGGTTGTGGTCAGTAGCATGGCTAATGCCTCAACCATGGTGTGGTCAGCAGCAAGGCTACTGTCGCAGCCATGGCGTGGCCAACAACCACTGCCCCCTTTGGAAGGAGGCGTGGGGAGGGCACGAGCCCCCCCACATTATAAATTATTTTATATTTTTAAAAAAAAATATTTTTTATTTACTTTATTTAATATTTAAAACTTTAAAATTTATTTTATTTTATTTATTTTAATTAATATTAAATTATTAAGTTTATTTAAATTATGTTTAAATTAATTAATTTAGTTTCTTGTCATTATATTAAATTAGCTCATCTAATCTTCTTCAATTTAATTTAATTTTTAAATTGGATTAAATTAAAAAGAATATTATATAGTATTACTTAATTTTGTGGATTGTAAATTAAAGGACTTGTATGGTTTTGAATTCATTGTTTTGGTGGTGCATGTAGTTGTTTTGTTTACCTTATGGAAATTAATTTTGTAGGGAGAGCTGTTATACCAGAGGCCTGGGGAAGTGATTTTTATTACTATAGGGTTTTGTTTATGTTTATTTGGAATTGTTTGGAAGATTGCACATTTATGATTGCACATATGTTTTAAGCATGCATTGTTTAGGATGTTTTGATTTAGGGCCAGTGTATGTGTCCTTGATGATTTTTGTGGAATGTGACTTGATTGTATTATTGTTTTGGAACCTAGGTGGTTATTTATTGGTTGTGAACCTAGGGGAGGTTAAATAGGTGCATTTTAGGGGAGTGGCTTACAATAGGGGTTCGGGGCCCAAAAAGGTCAGTACCAAGGTAACCTATTGTAAGTTATTTAATAAGTGATAACCTAATAATAAAACTTGGGGACAACATTAAATACAAGATTGATCATTGATGTCTCACCCATGCCTTGAGTGCTTTTATAGGCTAAGGATGGGAATGGGATGATACCTAGAGAATGGGTATGATTAGAATTCCTCATCTTCATGAGAGGGTATTCTGGTTCTACATGGGTCATGTTGAGGGTCTAGGGTCCAAAGTGGCTAGTCCAGGGTAACTCAACCTGATAAATGCTTGAGGGTTCGGGTCTAGAGAGACCAGTCCAGGATAACTCAAGTAGTTTTCCATGTGATGACAGTCCCATAGTATGTAGCCTAAGTCTCCTTCATAGTTTTTGCATTTGCCTCTGGTGGTGTATCTCTATTGTCTCATTATTACTTGGTGGTTTATTTTGCATTATTTGGTCTTTTGGTACGTGTTGGTTATTTGATGTTTATTAATCTTTAGTTGGTGGTACTTTTGAGTGAGAAAGCCTTCAAGACCTTTTCTTAGTTGTCTTTTATTGAGTTTTTTGTCCGAGTGGGGTTTGTTGTTATCTCCTCAGCACGGTGAGAGTGGACCTTTGGTTCCATGAGGTCAGGTGGTAGTGTTATCTTTTACCATTTGAGATTTTGATGTTCCTATAGCAGTAATAGATGGTGATTGTTCTTGTTACCTTCTTGTTATTCTTCATTGGAGGCTTGTTCATTTCTATCTTGATGTTCATGATTATATCTTGTATCAGTACTTCAAAGTTGCAGATATTGTATTATATTTTGTATTCGATTACTGTGACATACCCTACGACTTGTGTAAAGGATGTTGTATCATTTGTATACCTTATGGTATTGGATATAATTGTTATTCTTATGAGTTAATTGTAATTATTCTTAATCTAAATATTTATTTTGTTTACATAATTCTACGTCATGGGACCCTCGAAGATCGTTAACTGTAATTAAGTTGTACTTATGTACTCCTTTGTATCTCATAGTTGTGTTGCTTCCGCATTGTTATCATCATTGTTTATAAACCCTTAAGAAAAAAATTATTTTGCAAACATAGTGACATGTATTAGGTTAAATTCTCCTGGGTTCCTTGGCGGGGCATTACACTTGATATCAGAGCCCGAGTTTCTACATTGAGAACTCTGGAAAGTTGTGTGCCCATTAGATGTCTAAGCTATCAAAACTTGAAACCAAACTTAGATATATAACACTATGTATTCAAAACTATTATGACTATGCATCATGTGTTTATTCTCTTGATTGGTTTTATGATATTAACCTTTCTTTGAATGTTGTAGGAAAGATGGTCACCGAGACTAGATTTGTTGGTAGAGATCGTAGTGGAGGACGTGGTAGAGGATGTGGAAGGAGTGTTGGGACTCTAAAATTTGGATAGATTTTAGAGTCTATATTTTGAAAAAATTTCACAAGGCTCAATTCAGTGCTTCAAAAGACCATTTTAATGGACCCTAGTTCAAGTGCAAGTAAAAGAAGACCTATTGATTTTCATGTGATGGGGTTTAGGACATGTGTTCCTTGCCTATCATTTAGCATATGCAGTTGTTTTCAACTCTCATAATTCAATTCTGATATGTTTTGAAGATACCCATTTGGAGGTCAGTGCCCAAATCTACACTTAGCATTCTATTTGATGTTTACTGAATGACCTACTTTGGTGGTTTACATCTAATGCCCGATTGATATTCATGATGAAAGGATTATTAAAGTGTATTGTAGGCATGAGAGTGTGTCTCCATGCCCATTTTCAGATTCCTAAGGGTTTGTATGATTAGTTTACCAAGCCTCTTCCATTTGTATTTTATTCAATTTTATTGAATGTGGGAATGCAGTATTTGAAGTAGCCTACTTTGAGGTCATACAAATTGCATCTAGTCAATGACTAGGAGGAATTGAAGGTTGATCTATACTATAGACATGGAAATGAGTCTCCTTGATGATTTTCAGACTATGACCAATCTATTGACCCCTTTCCTCAGTCAGTTCCAAATGCAATTCATAACGGTTTCATTGTTTCTCAGTTTAGGATGTTCTAAGTGGCTGACTTTGAAGCTTATTCCTTGATCGTCAGTTTATCATTTATTGAAACTAATTATAGCCTTGTTTAATATACATGAGAGAGATCATTCATCCAAAGTTTCATGCTATGAGGTTTTTGTTTGACATGATTGCAAGGTCAGACAAAATGTGTTTTATGCTAATGAATAGTGTGGATAGAATAACTTCACAAGTGACCATTTTCTGAAATTCATATCTTATTGTCAGATGATTGTTTCCAGACGGGATTTTTTTCCTTGTATTCCTTGTATTTGAGTCTTCTTTTAGTGTTAGTGGTTCAACCTCAGCTCTTCATTCGATATTTTTGGTGCATCTTCTTCGAATGTTGTTCCCAGTGATTCTGGTTCGTGCTTATAGAACAAATCTGAACATGTTTTTTCAAGTTTTAAAATCTTTCACCATGTTCATCTTTAGAGGAATCCACCTAATGGAGTGGTTGTCTATGTTACAAATTTCATGTTCACCAAGTTTCAATGTCCAGTGATAAGTTTTGATCAGTGTTTTAATAGTGCGACTGGAGGTAGTTTATTCAATTTAGCGACTTTGGCGAAGTTAAAAATCAAGTTTTTAATTAATCTGGTGTTGTTCAGATCCATTCCAAATGTGCAAGCCATCCATTCTAATTATTTTGAGGTTCAGTTGATAGAAATCAAAAAAAAAATTAGCCGAACCCATCTGGGCCCAGCTTGCCTCATTATTTTAAATGAACCTTACAGTCTTCATTACTTGTGCACACTAATTTTCTTCAGGCATTACCCATGCCTCTTCTCACATTATGCACCTCTCCATTTTTAGAACTAAATGTTTCTCTTATTACTGGTATATTCTTTTCCATGCTGGGCACGCCTTCATTTTCTTCACACTAACATAGCTCTCTCTATCTTTTTTACTGCGGATGCTTTCATTTCAAAAGGTGCATGCTATTTTCATTGGCTACATGGTTTTCTTTTCAATCTGGATATTTTTTGAGGGCTACACATACTTCCTCAAGGCAGCATACATTTCCTTGTAGAGGCTATGTGAGCATCCCAAGGGAGCAGCACACACCATCTAAGTGGTTCCTTTGGTGTGCACAAAAGAGTGACAAGGGGCTAAGCTTTTGTAGAGGCTATTTATTTTCCCTTTGGGAGTGTATTATTTGCAGTAGTGTATGCATACTTGTTTGAGTATGTACATGCTTTGTTTAAAGGCTGTGCACATATTATTGAGAGGATGTGCACTCTTTCATATCCTACGCACTTTCTTCCTTACATATGCCTCACGTACCTCCTTGGTCAAATATTGGTTCTCTTGGATTTGTGTGGACTTCTTTGGGGTGCTACACATGTTTCTAAGGATATGCTCACTACATTTTGAATTGGTCTAAGTTTCATAAGGGGCTGCACATATTTTTTATAAGTGTTGTGCGCACTTTCTTCAAAGAACTTCACTCATGTTTAAAGGTGTTGGGTGCACCAAATGGGAGGAAATGGAGTGCGTACCCCACCAAGAGAAGAATGCACACACTTCTTGATGGCCAGTGCACCATTTAAATTGAGTCCTAGGCACACTACTGTGATGTATGCACCAACATTTGTAGATTTGTACACCATGAAGGAGGGAGGTGTGTGAGCCTCCATGGGGTTGCACAAGCCTCTTGATGTTGCGTGTATGGGCCAGGTGGAGGCTGCCAAGAATACCTTGCAATTCACCACCAAGGTAATGTAAAAGCATTCAAAATGCAAGAGTTGGGGCCGACCAAGCAAGGGGTTGCATGTGTGAGGGGTTTTAATCCCACATTTGCTCGGTCAAAGCTGGAAGTAGTTGTTTAAGTACAAAGACACTCAGCTGATATGGTAAGTAAAGAAGTAAAGAGAGGAAGGAAGAGGCATGTGTGTGGGCCTCACAGATTTGTGCGGGCCCAGCCAGCTGGGTGCCCACTAGGTATAATTTTTGAAGATAAATTTAATAAAGTAATTGGGATTTAATCCCACATTCACAGTGAGAGAGGAAAACAAGAAACTTATACGACAAAACACACAATATGTATGTGTCCAAGAATGGATGCCTAAATGGAGCCCTCTCATGTGAGCATGAAAACCGAGGCATCTAGCTGGCAACAAGTTGGCAATGGAAAGGATGATGACTTGGCAGAGTAGGTCCCACATACATGTAACATAATTTTGACATGTCATAATTGCATAGGTTTGATGCATCGAGATGCATGCCTGGGGATCCAATGGTGGTCGCATGTTCACAATGAGAAAGTTGCTCAATTGATACCATTACAACATTGTGACAAGCCGACATGTGGCAAAGGAGTGACGTGGTGATGGAGTTGCAGGTTGAAGCAGACAATGAACTGGAGGTTGACACATGGAAGGGGTGGTGATGTGGCATTGATGATCGAGCAAAAATGATGTTGCAGGCAGTTCCAACTGGATGGTGAGGTGGTTTGTCAGGCCAATCCGGTGATGACACATGGCACATGTGGGGCCCTCTCAAATTCAAATGTGTGGAAAGATTTAAAAAGTGTTAAAGTCTGGACTATGTTGTAAATTGGAAATTTAAAACATTGCATTGTTCGTGAAGCTGGAAATGAAATTTTCATCTAGAGATTGTTTTTTACCAAAATATGGGCATATAATATATTGTTGAAAACAATGGGAAACGGTGGATTCAATGGTGGTGATAGAAATCAGATTTGGTAAGTGGGAAATAGAAAGTTGTTAACTTTTGGAAACTCAACATTCTATTTTGAGTTCAAAGCTGATCTAAACTTCTAATTTGAGTTAAAAAGTTGTTCTTGCATGCTTTTGCATGATTTTGTGAGTTAATTATTTCTAATTTCCTGATAACTCAAAAATTAACCCGAGTTTATCAAGAGTGATTTATGGCTTTTCTCTTGCATCCTCAAAGCCCTGGATTTCTATAAAAACAAGGCTTAGCTCTTCATAATTACAACACTTGAATTTGCACAATTACTCTGGCGAATTGGTGATTGAAGGATTGAGCATTTGCGACAGGCAATTTGTGAGATCTTTCATAGTTGATCATTTAGCTTTTACATAGTTCCATATTCATAGTTTCATACTCATTCATAGCATTTTTAGATCAAGTCTGCATTCCAATTTCATTCAGTCTAGATTAGTTTCATACATTTTTCCATATGATTGCACAGAAAATCCAAAAATATAGCTTAAATTTGCATTCATAATCTTTCATATTTTGCATTCAAATCCTTTGTTTAGGTGTTGCACTGGTCTTAGTCTAATATGAGAGTATCATACTTGCACCTACTAGAAGGCAGTAAATCACCCGGTTAGTTTAGTTTCCATTTCATTGCACGATTTTGGTTTTTGGCTAGCCTCTAATGTTTTACTGAAGTGTTGTGTCTACAACTAGGTACAAAATTCACACACACATTTATGGCACCCACTGTGGGGCCTTGAAATGGGTTGCCATCACCTTTCTATCAATTTCTATCCATTTCTTTTCATTTTCTGGTTAAAACTGTGATTTTTATTTTCTGTCTGAACATTTTTCGTATGACTTTTGTCAGAAAGTTGTTTAAGGAGATACCCACTGTCGTACGATAGGTTCAGATTTCAAGACCCATACCAAAGAGTATACACTATCATTTGGAAGCCCGATTTTCATATGAGCAAACACCCACAGTCGTACGAGTTTCCAGACTATCATTTGAGAGGTAACCCACTATCGTACAAGTTTTGACTCTAGAATTCAATTGTTGTTTCAGCATTTTTGGCAGTTTTTCATATTTGATTTTCAGATTTGGACTAACAGCTAACCCTAACAATTGAAATCTTCTATTTTTGAATGATACTTGTTGAATCTGATTGGAAAAGTGCAACTAAATTACTAAAATAGGTAAAAATCTACTTAGCACATTGCGAGGAATTCAGGTATTCTTCTCAAGCTGATAACATTTTGATTTATGTTAAAATGAACTCTCACGTGTCAAGCTTGTGTGATTTTCTTGCTTTCATATCACATACTTCATTTTGGGCTATAAAACGAACATAGATTTGCTTTCTACATATCTGTCACACATAGTAAATAGGCCCTATGAACACTATTTGCGGATGATCTTGAGAGATTGAGCTTCTTTCGCTTGTTTATTCATGCAAAGCTCCTCTTGATGAAGGATCCCCTTGTAGGTAGGGAAGGTACTGAGAGAGTCTCACATTCTACTAGATTCATGTGTCTTAAACTTTTGATTGATACATTCTCTCTCCGAAGGGGTTGATAGATCATAAGAGGTTGATGTCATAGATCTTTGTGAGATAATCTTGGTCTTAGTGTGTCAGATTAATCTATCTACTTTGTTTTGGTTAAAAGTGAAAATGCTAGAGGACTATGCTCTACTCCTTTTTTGGGTAGTATCAAAAACTCAGATCCTTGAATCTGAAACCAGTCTCCATGTGGTATCTTTTTGTGAGTCACCTTTAGATAGGGTTAACCATAGTGGACATTCCCTTAATTGGGTCAACCACATGGATGGAACTTCAAGCGGCAATAGCCATTTTCTCCATGGTAGCAGTAGCCGCTATATAAATGTCCTTGTGGAGGAAATCTTCACAGGTGTGGTCTCTTATTGGGCTATCAGATCTCCCTAGCAATGCCTGATTGATTAATTTCTTGGACTATGTCAAAACCCCGGTGCACCTGGATTGGAGTTCACCCTCTTGAGATCATAAAATTTGCAGAGTCAGACCATTACTACAAACCCTAGTGAGACCAAATTTTCATTTTTCTAAGAATATGTGCATTATTGAAATTTTTTTTGGAACATACACAATTAGCACTCCTAGGAATTAGCACATCCAGTCACTTGATTGTTCATACGCAGGGTTGCTTTGTCCCCTGTTCATTATTTTCAGACGTGCTTGGAATCACTTGCTTGCTATTTTCCATGCTTGTTTATCTATTTGGCTACCGAAAATGAAACATCTCAGAATAATCTTCAAACCTGGATAGAGAAATTTGTGAACAATCTGAAATTGAAAACCCAAAATTTGCAAAATCTAAAGTAAAAATCCTTTCTAGAGTCAAAAGTCATCCCATCAGGGCAGAAAGTCGTACGAGTTTTGGCAAGTGTCATTTTAGAACCCCTGTATTATCATATGATAGCTTGTATAGTGTTGTACGAGTTTTGCCACCAGTAAAAAACAAAAGTAAAAAATCTACTATCAATTGTCATGCGAGTTTTGCAACTATCATATGAGTTTGTCAATTGTCATTTCACAACATATCGACTGTCGTATGATCTTGCAGAAAGTCGTTTGAGAAAAATTGCTAGAAAGTGGTCAGAATTGTCAAAAACTCAATTTTTACAGCCTATTTCCCAAATCTATTGAACAAATCACTGTGTTAGGAATAGAGAAAAAACTATAACAAATTCATTCATTTTCCTCAAGTGGGCCTTAGAGTTTGATCTTGCCTTCTGGGTTATCAATTTGAGTCTTTTTCATCTTGTGTCAGAACCTTGTCAACATTATCTTCAAATTCAGTCTTCTTGCTAAATGACTAAGTGTTTTGAGCTCATGCATGTCATCTATTGAGCGTCTACCCACACTACTATGGCACAGTATCCTTCATTTACGTCTAATATAATCCTTAATCACTTCAATCTTGACAAGGTTGCATCATTCGATCTTGTCGAATCAATTCATTCTTCAGTTGTCTTCATCTCATTCTTTTGCTTCACCCAAGGTTAATGGTGGAAACTAGAGCTTCGTCACACAAGAAATCCAGAGAAGCACTTAGCACTGCACCTTTGAATATTCACAAGGGTCCCACTCTTGAGCAACTCTACAATTTTGGTCTTTACGAAGATGATGGTCTTGGCAATTTTTGATTGAAAACTGGTTACGTACCCCCTCCATCAACTCACGGAGGTAATTAACAAACCCCTCCTCAATCTAATCCAGGGAACCCTAAAACTCCTAACATGTCTCACAGAGGGACACAACACGGGTCTTAAGGAAACCATTCTCAACATGGTGTGGATCAAGAACCTACACCTTCTGAAATTGTTTGATATCAAAACGATGATGACTTCAAGAAAATGATGAGGCATTTCTTGAAAGAAGATAGAGAGGCATACTATCTAGAGTTAGCTCATCAAGGAGCTAAACTTCCTCCAAACTTTAATGTGGAAGATATCATTACACATGAAGAAGAAACTCCTATCACGACTATGATGAAACATATGCATGCCATGCAAGTCAAACTTAACAAACTTGAAAAAGAAAAGGAACCTAAGGAGTTCTCCATGGAAGCTCTATGCCCTTTTCCATTTGATAAAGACTTGTACATGTCATCATTCCCTAAAAGAGTGGAGATGCCTCAATATGATAAGTATGATGGAAACTCTGACCCTCAAGATCATGTCAGAGAATTTTGTACTCAATCTATGGAGTTTATGCATGAACCAACCTACTTAATGCATCTTTTCCCTCAATCTCTGGGAGGAGCAGCCATTCATTGGTTCTCTAGAATGCCTCCTACTATCAAAACTTTTGAGGAGTTAATCAAACTATTCTATCAACAATACTCCTACAATATTCAACATCTGATCACCATGATCGACATCTGCAATCTGAAACAATATCTAGGAGAACCATTCTTGACATTTCTTAAGAGGTGGAGGAAGAAATTTTCTCTATATGCTAGACCCATTCCCAAAACTGAGAAGTTGGAAATTTTCATCAACAATCTTGTTCTAGAAATCAACTACCCTTTACAAATGCAAAATCATACATCTTCTGACAAGATGGTAGATAATGCAATCAAAATTGAGAAAATACTTGTGAAAAAAGGAGACATCACACTTCAAAAAGACAAGTATGAATCTGGATCTAGTTCTAAGGACAAGAACAAAAATTGGAACAAGAATAAAGGCATTGTCACAGATGGTGTTGTTGATAATATTCATGCCCCATCTAATGCACCTACTTTCAATCTCACTTTTGGTACCCAAGCTATCAAAGCTTTCGAAGCTAAAGCAATAGAGTCCAACAGAAAGTCATTTGATTACAAACCTTGGGCTACATATCCTAATCGCAAATTCACTCCTCTTGGAGAATCCTTGGAATCTACCATGAAAACTCTATTGGCAAACAAAATCATCTACTTGCCTGAGATGAAAGTCTTTGATCCGAAACCTAAACTGAAATGGTGGAGAGAGAATGATTTATGTGAATTCCATCACAATAAAGGTTATAAGACTAATAATTGTGTTTGCTTGAAGCACATTATACAAGACAAAATTGATAATGGTGACATCATGATTGACAATCATAAGAGTAATAATGATCATACAACATTCACAGAACTATTTCCTAAACATGGTAAAGAAGATTCTTCTTCTCAGCCTAATATGGGTGCTAAAGTCAATTATGCCTACTTTGGAAACAATGATGTTATCAATATGGTTGAACCATGCATATCTGAGCATTGGAATGTCATTACAATTGTAAGAAGAGATAGAGAAAATTAATAAGCTAATGCAGTTACTCGATCACAAGCTCAGGCACACCTACAAGGACAAATACTAGATTCATCCAATGTCCCTAAGGTGCCTTTCAATCTTTCATCTACTTCTAAATAGAAGGCTACATCTAAATCTTCAAATCCTAAAGACACGAGGCCTACTTCATATAGTATTGTCCAACAACTCCAACACACAAATGCTAAAATCTCCATGTTTGAGTTGCTTCGAATATCTCCAGCTCATAGAGCCATTCTAGACAAAGCTCTGCTCAGATCCAATGTTCCTAACGACCTTGATTTAGACAGATTCCAAACTATGGTTGGTCATCTTACATCTCCATAGTACATTTCCTTTTCAGAGGAAGATGATAACTCCTTAAATCATCTGCATACCCAGCCCTTGCATATTGAAGTCTTGATCCAAAACCATCATGTCAAACATGTGTTGATAGATGGGGGCACTGATCTAAATATTTGTTCTTTCATCTTGATTACACAATTGGGATTTTCAGAAATGGCCATTGATCCCAGGAAGAAGATAAATATCAAAGCATATGATGAGTAAGAAAGATCTTCTAAGGGAACTATTGTCTTAATTATCAGAGCAGGTCCTGTCATCAGAGATACTATATGTCAAGTTCTTGATCTACCTTTGGCTTACAATATCCTTCTAGGGAGACCTTGGATACATGAAATGAGAGCCATTCCCTCTACATTCCATTAGTGTTTGAAATTTCCTTATGAAGGAGTAGAGGTGAAAACTCCAGTTGATCTGTATACAACTTGCAATACCTTGAAAGAAAGTGCTAATAAACTTGTTCCCAATAATAGAGAATCTTCCACTAAGCCAACAGATGTAGCATCCACATCCAAGATGGAAGACATTGCTAAAGAGGTTAATATCAAAGAAAATGGTATGGGAGAATATACTATAGAGCTAGTCTTATCTTTGACATCTCTCCCTATCTCTCCTAAGTCTTATGGGCAAACTCTAAAATAGTCTAAAAAGGAGTCTAACGAACCTCTTGAAGCATATAAAGGGAATTTTGTTGTAGAACAAGTATCTAAACATGAGTTTGAAGAAGATGAAGTTGTGCTCGCATGGCTATACAAAGATGAACCTAAATCTTAAGTGGTTCAAAAAAGTGATGCTAAAATACTGAATATCCCTTCCAAGTCATATGGCCCAAGGGACAAATTGATCACAAAAATGGGATATAAAGGAAAAGGACCTCTAGTATTACAGGGTAAAGGTCTTCTATCACCTCTTGATCATCGTGGCTGAGAAAACAAGAATACAACAAAACTAGGATACACGGAGAAGCCTTTCTATCTTAGCAAGAACTCCCTGCATGTTTTAGAATAGGCTGAGTCCTCCATAGTGAATCAACTAAAGGGAGAAACAAAAAAACAATCTAATAGTGATGATTCAAACACCACTGAAGATCTCATTCCCTATGAGCATTTTGCTAAAAAAATAAAAGACCTCCTTGAAGCTGAAGATGATCCAATAAAAAGAATTAATGTAGTAGAAACACAAAAACCTACTATAGAGCAAGAGATAGTTGTAATAAAAGAACCAACTAATCTTGAAGGCAATCAAATAGACAAAGAGGAAGGTGGTAGTTATTCTGAGATAGATTCCCACGAGTATGAATTCAAATCAGAATCTGAGGGAAACCCTTCTTGGGGTGTTCATCCTAACTTTACTCATGTTCTTAGATTTCTTAGAGGTCTAGATGAAGTAATAGAAGATGAATCAAATGACTATGAATGGGGAGTCATTCTAGAACTAGATGAACTTATTACAAAAAATCATGTTGATGTTATTCACCAATATGCACCTAAACCCAACGTAAGTCTAGAGCGAAATGATGAACTTATCGAGTCTGATCCACCAATGGCTGAAGTGGATTTCCACAATGACATTGAACCTATTCATGAATTGAACATCTTAAGTTGTAATATCACCTTTGATCTCGAGCGTCAGGTTAGGACCAATGATGATAGATCCATATCCATAAACACTCTTTCCTAATATTTCACCACTTTGACTATCCAACGCCCTGACCTTCTTGACATAATGTCCACAAACTTGAACCAAGGTATTTATACCTTTCCCAATGACTATGCCCTTGCTTTCTACCTAAATGTAGTTGAACCTATGAGGACTTCCATTAGTGAACCAAGTGTTAGCATGATAGAGTCAGACATCAAGTATCTTAGTCAGAAAAATAAGAATAAGCATAAAAAGAAAAGGAATTCTGAGGGTGAAAACCAGTTTGTGGCAGTCTCAGAACCTACAAAAGTAAAAATAAAAGACATATCCAAAGGTGAAAACCTCTCTAAGGCACCTAAGGATGAGATATTTGATGTCCTTCTGAGTCATTTAGAGGATAGATCTCCAGTTCTAATTGAGCCCACTCAATCTATCAACTTGGGAGCAGCAAAGGAACCACAGTTGATCCATGTAGCACAATCTTTATTAGAAGAAGAAAAGAAAACATTTACAATAGTCTTAATAGAAAAGAAGATCAATTTTGCATGGAAGTATTCAGATATGCCAAGGTTGGATCCTGATCTTATAATGCACCACTTATCTATAGCTCCAAACGTCAAACCTGTTAAGCAAAAGTTAAGAAAGATGCATCCTCATGTTGCACTCTTGGTCAAAGCTGAATTAGAGAAGCTACTAAAAGCCGGATTCATCCATGTTATTGACTATGCTGAATGGATCTTTAATATTGTACCTATTTCAAAACCAGACAAATCAATAAGAGTATGCACAAATTTTAGAGATGTAAACAAAGCATGCCCTAAGGACAATTTTCCACTACCTAACATTGATATGATAGTGGACATGACTGCGGGCTTTGAGATGTATTCTTTAATTGATGGTTTTTCTAGATATAATAAAATAAAAATTACTCTAGAGGATCAAGAGAAAACTGCTTTCACATGTGCATGGGGTACCTTCTGTTGGAATGTCATGCCATTTGGGCTTAAGAATGTTGGTGCTACATATCAAAGAGCTATGACATCTATTTTTCATGACATGATGCATCGAACTATGGAGGATTATGTTGATGATACTTTAGCAGAATCTATGACAAGATCCGAATATCTAAATGACTTGAGCAAGATACTAGACAAAATGGAAAAATTTAGTCTCAGACTAAATCCTAAGAAGTGTGTTTTTGGTGTCACTTCTAGAAAGCTTTTAGGCTACATTGTTTCAAAGAAAGGAATTGAAGTAGATCTAGCTAAAGTTAAAGCTATCCTAGAGATGCAACCTCCCAAGGACATTAGTCAAATGAGAATATTGCAAGGGAGAGTTCAATCTATTAGATGCTTCATATCTCAACTAGCAGACATATCACAACCTTTTACAAAGACATTACATAAAGGTGTGACCTTTGCATGGAACAAGGAATGTGAAAAGAATTTTAATCATATCAAGAAATATCTATCAAATCTTCCTATCTTGATGCCTCCCATTCAAGGGAAGCCTTTGATCTTATATGTCTCTGCTACAGATACATCACTGGGGGCATTGCTTGCACAGAATGATGAGAACAAGAAGGAAAGAGCTATATACTATATCAGTAGAACATTGGTGGCATATGAAAATAAATATTCTATGATTGAAAAGGCTTGTCTGGCTGTGATCTTTACATCATAGAAATTGAGACATTATATGTTGGCCCATACCACACATTTGGTAGCTAAGATTGATCCACTAAAGTACCTACTAAGCAAAGCTGCCCTCACGGGTAGATTAGCTAAATGGGTCATGCTCTTAAGTGAATTTGACATTGAATATGTTGAAAGAAAAGCTATTAAAGGCCAAGTTATTGCTGATCAATTAGTAGATGCACCTTTGTTTGATGACACACCAATGCAAATGGAATTTCCAGATTCCTCTATCATGAATCTTTCTTCGAAAGAATGGCAATTGTTCTTTGATGGCTCCTATACACAGAATGGATCGGGAGCAGGTATCTTGTTTATCACTTCTCAAGGATACTCCATTCCTAAGGCATTCAGAATTAAATTTCCTTATACAAACAATATTGCTAAATATGAAGCCCTTTTGAATGGTATGAAAATAGCAATTGAGTGGAGGGTAACAAAATTACACATTCATGGAGACTCACAACTTGTAATACATCAAGTTAATGATGTGTACCAAACAAAGGATGAAAATCTCATTCCATACAAGAGAATGGTAGATGATCTAAAGAAATATTTCATATCTATCACATTTGAGCAAATACCTAGAACAGAGAATAAGGTTGTTGATGCAATGGCAACATTATCTACTTTATTACAGTAGCCTGAACATGAGCTACGCTATGAGTTCCTGGTGGAAGCACTATCTTATCCTACATATGATTCCCATGATACCTGTATGATCTACATTGTTGTGGGTCATGATTCATCTAGATATCAAAACCTATTCTCCTATCTCAAAGACCAAATCATTCCCGATACCTTTAATCACCATGAAAAGAGATACCTTATCTGAAATGCCTCCCAATATGTCATCATTGGTCATGATCTTTACAAACGAGGTCTAGATGGTATGCTACTTAGATGTTTAGAATGGGAAGAGTCTCAAAGTGCGTTAGAAGATGTCCATGATGGTATTTGTGGGTCACACTCGAATGGTTTAACACTAGCTTGAAAACTTATTAGGGCTAGGTACTATTAGCCTGAAATGGAGAAAGAGTCTATCAAGTTTGCTAAGAACTGTCAAAAGTGCCAAGTGCATGGCAACTTAATTCATGCTCCAGGGAGAGATCTAATCCCCTTCACTACACAATGGCCTTTTCATCAATGGGCATTTGATCTTATTAGAGCCATACATCCTCATTCTTCTAATGGGCACACCCACATTATTACAGCTATAGCTTATTTCATGAAATGGGTAGAAGTAGTCCCTTTAACACAAGCAACTAGAAAACAAATATATATGTTCATCTTGAAATACATCATATGTTGGTATGGTATTCCACATTCTATAGTCACAGATAATGGTGGACAA
The DNA here is from genome assembly GCA_027943335.1 of Chamaecyparis obtusa. Classification (NCBI taxonomy): domain Eukaryota; kingdom Viridiplantae; phylum Streptophyta; class Pinopsida; order Cupressales; family Cupressaceae; genus Chamaecyparis; species Chamaecyparis obtusa. The sequence continues at coordinate 45,433 of BSBK01005587.1, read as the reverse complement.
TTTAAGAACAAAGACTTGGATGATTTATGTGCCAAATTCAAGATTACACAACATTGGTCATCTATCTACTATCCTCAAGGGAATGGACAAGCAAAGGCTTCTAATAAGAATCTATTGAAAATATTGCATCGTACAGTTAATAAAATAGGAAGAGATTGGCATCTCATGATCAATCTAGCTCTCTGGGCCTATAGAACAAGTATCAAAATGCCTATTGGAGCTACACCTTTTGCTTTAGTTTATGGGTCTGAAGTGGTACTACCTATTGAGGTTGAAATCCCATTACTAAGAATCATAATGCATGGTCTAGTAACTGATGATGACAACAGAGTGTCTAGGTTGCAAGAACTTGAACTACTAGATGAGCGCAGACAAGCAACTTATGATCATCTCAGAGTATATCAGAAGAGAATGTCTAGAGGCTACAACAAGAAAGTCAAACACAGAGAATTTTAGGTTGGAGATCTAGTCTTGAGAGAGAATCCTAAAAATCAATCACATAGAGAGCGCAAGGGGAAGTTTGAACCCAAATGCCTAGTTCCCTTTGTAATCACTAGTACTTTTGGCTCTGGTGCCTATCAACTCTCAACGACTGAAGGAGAACAGCTCTGAGAACCAATCAACATTCTCCATTTGAAGAAATTCTATGCCTAAGGCATTCAATCTATGGTAAAATGTCATGAAAAAATTATAAAAATTGGAAAAAGTCCAAAAAAAATGAACATCTTGGTGAAAACCTAGCAATAGGCACCTTGATGATTCACAAAAAAAGTAAAAAATATCAAAAGTACAATTTTTTTTTTGAAAAATACAAAAAAATGATAAAAAGAAAAAGTGCGTTGGTGAAAACCTGGAAACAGGCACCTCGGTAGCAAAAATAGAATCTCTACCAAGATGGTGAAAACTCGGCAAATGGGTGCCACTTGTTTCAAAATGCTCCATCTATTAGTGCAATCTTGGTCTTTCCCATCTTTCAGTCTTGCTTTAGTTTGTACATATTTCCTAATTTGTTCCCACTTTTCCATTTTCAATAAGTCAGTTTGTACACCAATCGGTTCACACGTATGTATCCTATCAATGCTTAACACTTGGGGGCAATCAATGTCATATCCTATGGCCTCCAGTACATCTTAGAGGAGTCATATCTAGTTAGAGTCCTTTGAAGCTTTATCCGAGTCAGTCAATCAATCTCCTCTCCAGAAAGGATTTTGCATCTACAACAACGCAATCAAACATGAAACTGAAAATAATCTATGCTTTTACATGCTTTTATCTCCTTGTATGCTTACTAATTCGCATAGATAGTTTTGCATATTGTGTCCCTTTGAGCTCTTCGATGATGTCCTTTACAGGATTTAGAGAGTGATGACTGGGGGCATAATCTTTTCTTTGTTTTCTGCTTGTATGTGAAAATCTAACAACTTTGGAAATTCTGGATTGAAATGGTGTCTGTCTGTAAGAGCCTCTATCTCTAATTGGATGGCCATGAGTACCTCGACCATTGATACTCAAAAAATTCAAGGAAGTTTGATCTCACTATTGTCTTTTTGAGTGAATTCTTTCTCCTACTGTGAAACACGATCTTATCTAAGGATGTGAATGATAAAGGGTCACTACAAGTAATTCACACTAGATTTAGAATGATCTCTTGACTATTTGATGTGTTTGCATGCAAGGCATATTCAGGTCATCACGACATTTATGTTCTGATGCTTATACAAATTGTTATATCAAAATGGACATGATATTCAGGTCATCCTGGCATTTGTGCCTTGGTGCTTATATCTAATCTGACATTCTAAAAATAAAATCAATATTCATATGTCCATGGTTGCCTAACCAGTGGGTGTTGTATTGATTCCTGCACATACAAATTGATATTCATATGTCTATGGTTTCATAACTAGTGGGCATTGTATTGATTTATCCAGTTACCTAAAAAACTCAATGATGACAAATGACTGACACATGATCATTGACTAGGTCCTAGGTCTTAGGATGCATTTCATTTTGCATGTCATTTTACACTTTGCAAGATTGCATGATCTCACAAATTGCTTGACAATCTTTAACAATCCTTCTAAAAACTATACTTAAACTGCAAATGAAGAGCTAAATCTCATATGAAGGTTTTCTCACAGAAACGCAAGTAGTCACAATCCTGGGTTAAACATCCTTTTTGACATAAGACTGAGTACTTGTCTTCATCAATACCTGCAAAACATATCATGTGTATCATTGCATTTTCATTACATATTCATAATCATTCATTCCATCTATTACATTACATATATTTTCATACATACACTTTCCATAATCAGGTACATTTGCATAACATTCATACATATGAAAGAAAATCATTGCATCGTATGAATCCATACATACATTCTACTCTACTCATAGCATCTACATCACATGATATCATCATACATAAAAAAACATGATAAGTACAAATGAAGTCCCAACCAAAAGTCTCGATCTCATATATATATCATAAAACTTGAAATAGTCAAGGGTGCACTACTAGCACAATGTAAAAAAGAATGGGCTCATGTGAGCTTTCAATAGTCAGAATAGTATCAGTATCAAAAGAGCAACAAAAATATCAAAATATCATGACAGATCAACTATCGGCCTGATCCTCTTTGTCTAGTGGAGGTGGTGGTGGTGCATTTGGTACTGCCTCGGCTCTAGGTGCTCTCACTCCCTCTGATGCTATCATATACTGAGAGTACGAAGGAACTCTCTGAGCAAGTGGAACCGTAGCATAGTATGCAAAAACATAGTAAGCAGATCTGGAGGTCTGATGAATAACCTCTGCCTGTAATCTTTGAACCTCACCACGAAGCTCAGTACAATGTCTATCCACCTCTATAAACCTCTCCTCCCAGTGAGCACTGCGAACCTTCAGGTCTTGGACCTGTAACCTGAGTCTCCTCACAATCTCCTATGTAGTTAATGGAACACTAGGATCAATGTCTGCAGCTGGCATATCAGTATCTACCGCAGGCTGCTCTGTGGTTTTTTCTATCTATGCCTTATGAGGTCTAACCTCTGCACCAAGATCAAAACTGTTATCCTCTTGTAAAAGATTAGAATCACCACCTACAACCTGCTTAGCTGCAAGTACCTCCTCAGTAGTCTCAACACTACCTAAAGTACCACCCTCTCCCCTAGTCCATCTCTGTACACTTGTAGGCCTACCTGCTGTGGAACTAGTGGGACGAGGGGGCCTCATCTATCTTGATGTTCTTTGTAGGGGAGCCATCTCTCTCAGTCTCAGAGGTGTGGGGTGTACAATTAGAACCTATGTGGGTCTCAGACCCTATCTCATCGGAGCCCCTGTTACATCCATCGCCTCCTCTATGGAAGGTATCAGCTCTGTAGGGTTAGAGAATCTATAAACAGGATGATCAATGAGCCATGCGATAAAACTATCTGTAACTATGACATCAACAACTTATGGTCTGTACTCCCAGTCTCTACCAATAATACCAATGTACTCCTGTGAACACAAGGCATAAGAAAGCTTCGGGGTCCATCCAAGTCTGAGCTCACGGGCTATCTGAGCATAAGTGGCATAATCTTGAGGTGCATCCTACACTCATCCATACTATCACCACACCTTGGTAATAAGAAATCTCTCCAGTATAGAGGATGATCGTCCTATCAACACCTGACTCTAAAAGAAGAAACTGAACTACTCTCGTGTACTAGGCCAAGGCTCAATCTCTACATAGGGCCTCCACCATACAAATGTCATGTCATCAAGACACCGTCTCTAGTACTCTACATGGCCCATGCGACCTTGTATGACATATCCAGCATAAATATAAATCACAAACTCCTGTGGCTGCCTCTATGATTGACATACTGGTCTCAAAACTAGGATATTCTCCCACACCCAGATCTATAAAACTAGAGCACCAGCAGCAAAAGACTTGCTCTCCTGATACACTACCTTGTGCATCTCAGAGAACATGTGGGCTATAAGACACTAACCCCAAGATAACTCGAAAGGAGTCACCATTAGATGTGCAACCATTGGGGCCCAACCCATCAGAAGACCGTTCTGTTGGTGGTCAGACATGATAATACCTCCTATCATCCCAGCAAGGATGCACTCTAATCTATGGGTCTGACTATAGCATTGTACCAAGGTCTCCCATGAAATAGAACCAATCAACCAAGTGTCATCTCCGAAGAGACGTCTGAATGCTAATAATCCAGAGTTCCCCAAACTCACATAAGCTGGACGTTGACTACTATGGAACGGAATACATAGAATCCAGTATACATCCTCCAGTGTCACAGTGATCTCCCTGGTTGGTAGGTGAAATTTTTGGGTCTCAGAATGAAACCTCTCTATCAGCACAGTCAAGAGTCCATGATTTACCCTAATCTAGGGTAAATGGATCAAATACTCAAAACCGCATGAAGCAAGATGAACTCTCATCGGATCAGGCAAGGAAACACAGAGTCTCTGAGTGGTGGGATGTGAGATGCGTACATGAACATCTGGATATGTGACCTACATAGCATAGAAACAAGGAACCCTATCAGTACTTTGGTTGAAAAATAGGCTACACATACAGGGATTGAACAGTTTTCTATTTCAGAAGGTAGTTCAAAGACTCAGTAATCAAGCTAAAAGATCAGAAAATTCAAAATTTTGCCCTAGAAATGAGTTTTGGGCTCACTATTTTCCAAATGACAAAGGAGACTGGTAGAAAAATTTGTACGAGTTTTCATTGGTTACCATACGACAAACCATGATGATACGACATTGTATATCTCCTTGTACGAGTTAGGAGGGACCCAATCAAATGTCATACGACTCTTGGGTCCCTCTCATACGAGTCTTGGGGGTTAATGATACAACAATCTAACTAGAATTGAAAAGTTGTATGAGCCCAGAAGGACATTCGTACAAGTTTCCATGCATGCAAAAATTTAAAATTGAAACATACGAAAAATTTGCTAAAAATGCTATAAACAAAGAATAATTGAATTTTCAGAGAAGCACAAAGGTCCACCTACTAGATGTCCATACTGTCGAGGTCTCTGATGCCTTTGGCTGCGCTCAAAATGGTGAGAAGACATAGGTACCTTCATTTCTACCATTTTATCGCTCAGAGGGCTCCACAAAGTTTTCAAAAGTCAACGGTGAAAATGAATTGAAAATGACCCTTCTAGCCTTTATATAGCTTTTGACCTAATTTTCAAAAGTGCTCCATTTTTCATGAAAATCGCACCCCTAGCTAATTTCGACGTTCTGAACCCATTTTCGAGATCAAAATTGAAATATGAGATCATTTATTATGTCAAAACCATGATTTAAAATTTTTAGACCCAGGATGTCTGACTACTTGCATAATCAACCTTCAATCATCACAAAAATCCAGTATTCAACTTAACTGATTATCTTACATCAAACTATCAAAATTTCAACTTGGTCAACTCATGGTCAAACCTAGTCAAACTTGGTCTCTAGGACCTCTAAACAATGCAAAACATGTTCTCGGATGTGCATAACCACTTCTCAAATCAATCAACATGTTTCTAAACTACAAACGCTGACTTTTCTTGTCAGATTTTTATTTTCATCCCGAAGGGGGCATGGTATTACACATCAATCTAATTGTGTCAAATCAAATCTTTCCTCAATAATCAAGACAACAACCACGTCTAATTGCTGACTCATCTAAAGTCCTCATCTCTTGGGTAAAATCTATTATCTCTTGGGGCATATCAAATTCACCAAGATCCATATCAATCTGGTATGCTAAATCTATCTTGTAAACTATATCTACTTTTGTAACTATTGGTTCATTAGCATTATTTACTTGGTTCTTCATAACAGATGGGTTCAAGATGTGATACCAATATGATTCATACAAGGACATTGAGGTCTGGAATTGGTCACTCACTTCTTTGCAATCATAAGGTTCAGAATCAGGTGTTTTGGCACTTTTTCGTAATCACCAGTTCATTGTTGATATAGCTAGCATCATCTCAATTCTTGGTCATTTTGGGCCTAGGTCGGTATCTCTTTTTCCAATCTTTCAATTAGTTTTTGTCTTAGAATCAATTAATCTTTCAAATCTTTCAAATATTTCAAATCTTTCGAATTAGTTTCATACATCTATATCAAACACAGACTATTTTTTGAACCACTACACTTTGCACAGTAATTCAAAGAGGGGCAAAATGTAATACCCCAAAAATGGGCTATAGGTTCATTAACCTCCTACATCTTCAATTCGAATGAAATCGACATCAAAGTCCTAACTTAAGGCACATCTGCACATTATTGAATTCTAATTGATTTTATCTTAAATTCTGCATCGGAGAATATTCCTAGTAATATTCCTAATTTATCCTAATTATTCTTAATTTAATGATTATTTGGAGATAAATCCTATTTATCCTAAAGTTTGATTAATTAAATATTCTGAATATTTAATTAATCAGATTTAATACTGCCACTTAATTATTTAATTGAATTTAATTAAATTATTCCTAAATTATATTTGTAGACACCTAAAAATCCTTTAGAAAATAAAGTATTTTTATTTTCTGAAAAATCCCTGATGACATCATCATTTGTTAATTAATTAATTATTTAATTTATTTATTTATTTTTATGTCATTAAATCCCTTTATCTTAATTAAAAATATTTAATTAAGAAATCCCTCCCAAAAATGTTTAAATCTTATTTAAACATTATCTCCTTATTTATTAATTATTTAATTAATAAATTGACCAAAAATCCCAAAATAAATAATTAATTTATTTTTTGCCCAAAACTTGGCCAATTTTCTTAAGACCACTAACCTCTTCCAGAATCTTCTAATCCTTCTTTAATTTTGATTAAAGGCTAATCCCATCATTTCCTAATCCTAATCCCAACTCAAGAATATTTAATTAAGATTAAATATTAATCCTCAATTCCTAATTTACCCTAGGAAAACTCTAGACCCTTCTAGAACTTTCCTAATCCTTCCCTAAACCCATTTAGGGGAAATTACCTACTTTCCCTAAGCTAATCTAAGTCTCCTTTGACTCCTAGTCAAACCCTCCCCCTAATGAGCCTCAAACTCATTAAAGCCTTTGAGATAAATAAACCTTTATTTATTTTCTAAATTCCATATTTATCCCTAGAAAGCCTAGACTTTTCTAGAAAGCCTTTATCCTCATCCAAAGCCTAGACTCTTCTAGAAAGTCTTCATCCTTATCCCCTTGACTCAAGACCCTAACCTTACCCCAAACTCTAACCTTTCTTTCTAACCCAAGCCCTTAGGAAATCCTATAAATACTCCCTCTTCCAAGAGCAATTCATTAGCTTAGTCTTTCATCTTCATGCATTGTTATCATGCTCTTTTACTTCTAGCTCTAGCATAATCATTCCTAATTGTTAGATTTCTTTGTTTTCTTCAAGCTTTCTAACACATCATAGCTTAGCAATAATGGATCAACTTAGTTTACTTCATTTTTTTGCATAGCATATCATCATCATCACATCTCTATTTGGTTTAAAATAAATCTTAGCATAAACATCATGTAGCTTAATCTTCATTTTAGCATCATTTGGATCCTTGAGGCCTTAGGGGCAAATCAGGTGTTCTATCCCTATTTTGTGCCACTTATGGGGTTCTCATGAGTCTCAATCCTTCCAAATAAGCATTAAAAATATGCTCCAAGTGCTTAGAGAGCACACCCACATCCCTTAAGCAAGAGCAAATCAAACAGTGCTTGGGTGCACCTGTTTAAGCTCTATCTGAGGTGGCTTAGTTTAGAGTTTTCTTTGTTTTGAATTGATTTCATGCTAGGTTAAGATCTAATGTTTGTTTGGCTTGAAGCTTTCAAAACAGGTATCCTCAAAAGCCTAGTCTACAGTATTATTTAATTTTGACAATAAATCAAAAATCTTATGACTAATTGATTAAATTCTTATTTAATTAATTCATGTCAGTTGTCAAATTTAATAATATAGTTTTTGGAATAAAGTTTGATTTAATAATTGATTAACCCATAAATCAATTAGTTTAATTCAAAAATCAGTTAAGTTGAGGATAAATCACTTTATTTATTTAATTAATTCATAATTAATTGTGCACATTCAAAGAGTAGTTAAACTCAAAATCAGGAAATCAATGCAAGTTGTTAACTTTTGGAAACTCAACATTCTATTTTGAGTTCAAAGCTAATCTAAACTTCTAATTTGAGTTAAAAAGTTGTTCTTGCATGCTTTTGCATGATTTTGTGAGTTAATTATTTCTGATTTCCTAATAACTCAAAAATTAACCTGAGTTTATCAAGAGTGATTTATGGCTTTTCTCTTGCATCCTCAAAGCCCTAGATTTCTATAAAAACAAGGCTCGGCTCTTCATAATTACAACACTCGAATTTGCACAATTACTCTGGTGAATTGGTGATTGAAGGATTGAGCATTTGCGATAGGCGATTTGTGAGATCTTTCATAGTTGATCATTTAGCTTTTACATAGTTCCATATTCATAGTTTCATACTCATTCATAGCATTTTTAGATCAAGTCTGCATTCCAATTTCATTTAGTCTAAGATTAGTTTCATACAGTTTTCCATATTATTGCACAAAAAATCCAAAAATATAGCTTAAATTTGCATTCATAATCTTTCATATTTTCCATTCAAATCCTTCGTTTAGGTGTTGCATTGTCACTGGTCTCAGTCTGATATGAGAGTATCATACTCACACCTACTAGAAGGTAGTAAATCACCTAGTTAGTTTAGTTTCCATTTTATTGCACGATTTTGGTTTTTGGCTAACCTCTAATGTTTTATTGAAGTGTTGTGTCTACAACTAGGTACAAAATTCGCACACACATTACTGTATTTCCTAAATATTGATATAAATCTATCAAAAATCTTTGAAGTATTGTGACCTACATGTTCTGTCACATCTAGTGGTAATGGAGAATCAATAAGTGAGTGGTTATCATTTAGTATTTTCTTACCATCTATCTATTGTTTTAAAATCTAGTCTATAATTGTTGAAATAAGGTTTGTTTTACTGGATTAGGAGTACCCTCCTTGGTTTTGCAGAGCCAGAAGTGTAGAGGGCCATCTTGTCTCTATAGTTGGTCTAGTCATCTTATAACTAATATTTGGATCTAACCCCTCCTTAACAACTATAGATGTATTGGTTGCTACCAAAAGCATAAAGTCCAGTTTGAGGAACCAACAAGGAGTAGGCTTCATAGCCCTCCTATGAGTCATGGAGCTGAGAGTGTGCATGAGGATAGTAGTGAGCATCATGGTGATTTCAAAGGACCTAATACTAGGCAGATACTTCAGGCCATTCTAGAGTGTCTACCTATCCATAAAAAGGTAGAGAGAGAGGAATCACATCATTTTGGGAATGAGGAGAGACAGAGATCGAGGAGTCCTAGGACGAAGGACACTGTAGTTGGTATTGAAAACACTAAATCTAGCTAGATGAGAGACCTCCTTAGATCATGACCTCCTCCCTTTAATGGTTTGGGTACTAGTTTTGAGGTATAGACATGGCTTATCACATTGGATCATTGCTTTGCTATGCAACAATTTGATACAAATTTTAAGGTAAGGTGTGCCATCATGCACCTCAAAGGTTTTGCAACTACTTGGTGGAAGATTAAGGAGCAGAAGTTAGGGCTTAACATGGATACTATCACTTAGGATTTATTTCTTGAAAACTTCTGAGATCGCTTTTTTTTCTGAGCAGTGGCAACAACAGTGTGCAGATGAGTTCCACAATCTACGATAGTTGACTTTGAGTGTTCAAGAGTATGAGCGTCATTTCTTCGAGCTCAAGGCATATGAAGGTTATGATGATAAGTCACCACTGATGGTGCAATATTTCATTAGAGGAATTAATAGTCACATCATTGGGGGTGTTATTGTTTTTGAACCTAAGACTCTCAGGGATGTGGTTATTAAGGCCACGTTGAATTAGGGGAACTTAGCTAGAGGTCATGGTGGATAGGTTGGTATTCAATCTGGGGGTCCTTCTATTGGCATGTGATGTTTTGGAGCACTAGGAATCACTTGAGGTTTGTAATTTATGGCAACACTTATGTTGAAGTGATCGCATGTTGTGGACATTGCAACTGGAGTCACAGTCATGAAAATGACTAAGTCCAAAATCAAGATAAAAGGGTACAGTGCTACAGTTTTGGTCGGTGATGAAGATATATGAGGTATTATGGCTTGCAAAGTTAACTAGAGGTATTTGGGGATGTATACATACTTTAGTTAAGAGTGCATAAGTTTTGGTTACCAGATATGTGAGATGCAGTGTCCAGAAGGTATGTGAAGATAGTAAAACAGTGTAACAGGGTATATGAACAATTGTGAATATTAAGGAGAGCATAATGGATATGGTAACGTGCTAAGACAAGTGAATAAAGTGTATTACCAACTCTTTGGTAATATAAGATCGCCGACTCCATAATTATCATTTGCATCGGTTATTGATGTGTTTTGTATGGTATTTGTGAAGCCGACTTGAAGGCTAATTTTGTATAGGTATGGAGTGTTTTTGTGAAAGTGAAGGATGGTTATGGTTGTGATGAAAAAGCAAGGTTGTGAATCTGAAAGCAGAGATTAGATGTAAGATCAATAAGAGGTCGAGCTATAACTGGAACTATCTAAGCAAGTTGAGTGCTCGTATTGTTCACATTTTGAGAACTCTTTCAAGGTAATTTTTTATTGTAAGAGCAGTGTGCTCACCACCTTTAACCAGGTGTTTTGTATACCCCTAACAAGGTTTTTTATTCCTCTAACATGGAAATGTACTATGTAATAATTAGCTCCTAACAGGGCTAGATCTCCTAATAATGATATTATATTTTAGTGCATATTTGTGGGTACCATCCCCACCAGGGTTTTCCCTTGGCCAGGGTTTCCTTGAGAACAAAATCATGGTGCCATAAGTAATGTGTTATGCTTATATGTTATTTTCATTTCTACATCACTTTGGATTATTTTTAATTGTTTAAAGAAGTTCAAATCAAAGTTTTGTAATACTGATTCACCCCCCCTCTCAGTATTACCTAATCCTAACACCTTCTTCTGGGCCTAAGAGTAATCAGACTGATCAGGGTGCAGAGAAATCTAAGAACCCTTCTACCTTTTCGAAAGGTAATCAAAAATAGTAGAACAATAATTTCTTCCATGGTAATAGTGGTGGTTCTCAATCAAGGAACTATCTCAACTGGTAGCATAGTATGCGCAATTAGGATGATCAGCCAACTTAGAGTTCACATTAGGATTTTGGTGGAGGTAGTTTCCAGCAGTCTAGAGCACCTTCAGTTGGGAGAGGTGGTAGTAGAGGAAGTTGTTATTCTTACAGGCAGCATGGCCACATTGTTGTCGATTGTTCAAATCAAACGGTGTAGTTTTAAGGATAGAGGCTTGCAGCTTTTGAACCTACAGTTGGGGATGCTGGTAGATCCCACAAGGTGTTCGTGATATGGAATGATCCAGAAGGTTCATTCCATGGAGCAGGAAAGGGTCCAATGGAACCCACACATTGAGTCTTTTATGACTTAATAGGGTGTATCAAGTTTCAAGATTTATATCTCTATTCTATTGTAGGCTTCCAGGAATAAGCCCATTTTTAGGGTAGGTGGATGTAATGCCCCTCCCATAGTTTCTTTTCAATTTTTATTCCCAAACTCTTTTAGGCCATTTTCATGTGTTTGTTATTTATTTTAGGGATTTTGAGGTTTATGAATGTATGACATTTTATTGAATAATCATGGATTAGATATTTTTGAATAAATTTTCATGTTGATTAATTGCAATAGATGATGTTATATATATGTGATGGTTATTCCATTTTGATGATTCATATGTTAGGATATCATGATTGCTTATGGTTTTACTAACCCCATACTTGCATGTGTATGGTCAATATGTATGTTTTATATTTCTATTTGATGTGCTTGCTGTGGTTGAGGGACGCAGTCATAGTTACTTGCTTGCGAGATCCACATGATTGGTTGATCTCCACCATTTCTTGTTTATATTATACATGTATGTACATGCTTGTCTTTTATGCAGGTTTGCAGGTACTAGTCATTGACTTCCCTGAATTGTCAGGATGAGTGTGCCCTATTGCAAAATATCAATGGTAAGAGAGGGGAGATAACGTACAAATCCAAATCCTAACCCTAGTCATTGATTGTCCTAAATATTGGGCAAGTATCTGTTTCTACCCATCTGAATTTGTCAAAGTGACATGAATTTGTGACCCCTTTCTTGGTGTTTATTTGTATAGAGTTAGTCATTTTTTTGAGTTTATGGAGTCAAGTGGATTTGCTTGTGTATATTATTTGATTTAATTAATTAAGTTAGGATTAATTGAGGTTTGAATATTTATCTTTCATGAATGTGATGGTTTTAGTTACAGATCATATTTAATTATTAAAGGTAATTAAATACCTTTGTTAATTAAATAATCAAATTAAAAGACTTAAATTTGGAATTAAAGGGTTTAATTAATTATTAAATTATATTATAAATTAAAGGGCATAGTTGATTTATTTAATATTTGATTTATTAGTTTGCATAGTTTATTGTGCTAAAGTATTTATTGCTTAATTAAATAATTGTATGCAATTTAAGTTGCACTTTTGAGTTAAGTGAAATTGAAATTATAATTAAAGTTAAAAGTTGAGTTCGAGTTTTATTTTTAAAATTGCATTATTTATTGAGTTATTTTATCATGCAACTTGAGAGAGAGAGAGAGAGAGAGAGAGAGAGAGAGAGAGAGAGAGAGAGAGAGAGAGAGAGAGAGAGTTGAGTTTTGCTTTTGAGTTTGCATGTTTTGGAAACCCTAGGAGGGATAGGTTTTCTATGTGTAGGGATTTTGGGTATTATTTTCATTACGCTATTAGGTTTTGGAAGAGCTCTGGAAGAATTGGAAGATTTTTGGGAAAGCTTGTTTTGGTGGGCATTGTTTTGTGATTGTTCGAAGGCTGGATTTTGAAGGTTGGCTTGAGTCTTTCTTGTCTTCAGATATTCAGGCATAGGTTGAGGTGGGGTTTGAAACCCTCGTATTTTGTGAATTCTCCTTTTGAAAAGATTTTTTACCTTGTGTGTGGAATTGATATGTGATTGATTTGTAATTGGTTTCTGTTTTAATTTTGAATTTGTTGTCATGAAAATTGGTTTGAATGGATGTTAGCTTGATATGGTAGTTCATTTTGGATATTTGAAAACCTAGGAATAAATCTTAGGAAAGTTAATATTTCTTTCTCAATATGTTTGTAAAAGATTGAATTGGAAAATTGCATGTGGGATCAAATTATGAGATGTTACTTTGTCTGAAAACCTAACTTCCATTGGAGAAAAAAAATCAATTTGCTTCTGTATGGTTTGCATGCCTATTCTTTTTGTGGAAGTTTGACTTTAATCTATTATCTAATTTTATTTAGAAAAATAATAATTATTCGTTGTTCTGTTCTAGTAAAATTACTGGTGTTTTGTTTGTTAAAAAAAATTTATTAAAAAAAGGGGGATTTGTTTTAATTTAGAAGGGGTTTTAAAGAAATCAATGTTTTTTTTAAAAATTGATGCTATAAGGGGTAGGGACCCCATCCCCTACCCCACGGTAGGCTGACTATTGTCACAACCCTTGGGTTGCGATTAGCAACATCTTTATGCCGCAACCCAAGGGTTGCAGTCAGCAGCATGGCTACTGCTACACCCATGGTGTAGTCAGCAACATGGCTATTTTCGCAGCCATGGTGCGGTCAGTAGCAAGGTTGTTGTCGCAACCATGGTGTGGCCAATAGTCGTCACCCCCCTTTGGAAGGAAGTGTGGGGAGGGCACCCCCCCCCACATTATAAATTGTTTTATATTTTTAAAATAAAATGAAAATATTATTTTTTTATTTACTTTATTTAATATTTAATATTTATTTTATTTTATTTATTTTAATTAATATTAAAGTATTAAGTTTATTTAAATTATGTTTAAATTAATTAATTTAGTTTCTTGTCATTATATTAAATTATTTCATCTGATGTTCTTCAATTTAATTTAATTTTTAAATTAGATTAAATTAAAAAGAATATTATATAGTATTACTTAATTTTATGGATTGTAAATTAAAGGACTTGTATGGTTTTGAATTCATTGTTTTGGTGGTGCATGTAATTATTTTGTTTACCTTATGGTAATTAATTTCGTAGGGAGAGCTATTATACTAGAGGCCTCGGGAAGTGATTTTTATTACTATAGGGTTTTGTTTATGTTTATCTAGAACTGTTTGGAAGATTGCACATATGTTTTAAGCATGCATTGTTTATGAAATTTTTATTTAGGGCCAGTGTATGTGTCCCTGATGATTTTTGTGGACCGAGACTTGATTGTATTATTGTTTTGAAGCCTAGGTGGTTATTTATTGGTTGTGAGCCTAGGGGAGGTTAAATAGGTACATTTTAGGGGAGTGGCTTACAATAGGGGTCTGGGGCCCAAAGAGACCTGTACCAGGGTAACCTATCATAATTTATTTAATAAGTGATAACCTAATAATAAAACTTGGGGACAACATTAAATACAAGATTGATCATTGATGCCTCGGCCATGCCTTGAGTGCTTGTATAGGCTAAGGATGGGAATGGGATGATACCTAGATAATGGGTATAATTAGAATTCCTTGTCTTCATGAGAGGGTATTTTGGTTCCGCATGGGTCATGTTGAGGGTCCAGGGTCCAGAGTGGTCAGTCGAGGGTAACTCAACCTAATAAATGCTTGAGGGTCCAGGGTCTAGAGAGACCAGTCTAGGGTAACTCAAGTAGTTTTCCATGTGATGACACTCCCATAATATGTAGCCTAAGTCTCCTCCATACTTTCTGCATTTTCCTCTGGTGGTCATGTATCTCTATTATCTCATTATTACTTGGTGGTTTATTTTGTATTATTTGGTGTTTGGTATGAGTTGGTTATTTAATGTTTATTTATCTTTAGTTGATGGTAACTTTGAGTGAGAAAGTCTTTAGGACCTTTGCTTAGTTATCTTTGATTGAGTTTGTTGTCTGAGTGGGGTTTTTTGTTATCTCCTCAGCACGGTGGGAGTGGATGTTTGGTTCCAAGAGGTCAGGTGGTAGTGTTATCTTTTACCATTTGAGATTATGACATCCATGTAGCGGTGTTGGAGGGTGCTTGTTCCTATTACCTTCTTCTTATTCTTCATTGGAGGCTTTTTTTGCCTATCTTGATGTTCATGATTATATCTTGTATCAGTACTTCAGAGTTGCATATATTGTATTATATTTTATATTTGATTACTGTGAAATTGTTGATCCCTAAGTTTTGTTGTCTATTAGTGTCTTCTTAGTCATTTTCTAGGCAATGTTGGTCGATCATCACTATGACTGAGTCATCATGTATAGGCCAAGTTATGTCTAGACTTGTATATTGTACATTTACCGAGTAGTAGTTACTGCCAAGAAAGTTAGAGGTCACCGAGTACTTTAGTAATAGTCAAGCAGTTTAAGCCAAGTTGTGTAGATATGTCAGTGTCGAGTTTTAGTATATGAAGAATAGTTAATACCGAGTGTCAGAGAATTCATATGCTGAGAAAGACAACTTTGATATATGAGTTTTTAATGGCACAAACACTTACGTAAACCATTTTGGCCGACATCTATACAAAGTTTCATGTTTGTTGAGGAAATCATGGAGTTGGTTATTCTTTAGATTTGTAATCATTGATCCCTATGTAATTTATGTAGCCAAACATATTTAGGGAATGCTTAAGTGGCATATGTAGATAATCAAGATCATTGATCTTGATCTATGGATTTATTTTATTATCTATATAAGATGAGATCTAAACCCTAAAATGATGTATGTAAGAATAAGGATCTCATATACAGAATAGAGAAGCACTTTTGATATAGGCAGAGATCAATAAAAGTGACCGAACAAAGTAGTGAAGGACAAAACAGAGATATATTTGATAGAGGAGATCAAATCTATATTGGAAGAAGAAGCTATGTTATCAGCATCATAGTGCAAACTGAAGGATCAGGTACTGAGACATTTTAATAGGTGAATTAGGGTAAATCTCTTAACAGAGTGGTCCTAACAAGCCTAAGAAAATCTCTTAATGGAGTTGTTACTTTGTTGTAAGTTTAAATCCTTTTACAAGGTAGATTGTATAAGTCTTTAAGCTCTTAGCAGGGTAGATCATAAGTTTATGATCAAAACTTTGTAGCCCTAATAGATAAATTTTACTACTACAGTAGTGAAGATTTGTGGGTGTCATCCCCACCCTATTTTTACCTTTCAAGGGTTTCTGGGTAACCAAAATCTTTGTGTTATGTTTCAATTTCATGGATGAAGATTATAATGTTAGATCTATTTTAGTATTGAATTTGATGTTTATGTTATGCAAGTGAATTTATGTCAAAATGAAGATAATAGTAGATATCTGATTCACCCCCCCCCCCATCAGTATCTCACTTTCCCATATTAGATTTCCAACAGACATACCCTACGACTTGTGCATAGGATGTTGTATCATTTGTATACCTTATGGTATTGGATATAATTGTTATTCTTATGAGTTAATTGTAATTATTCTTAATCCAAATATTTATTTTGTTTATGTAATTCTATGTCATGGGACCCTTGAGGATTGTTAACTGTAATTGAGTTGTGCTTATGTACTTGTTTGTATCTCATGGTTGTGTTTCTTCCGCATTGTTATCATCATTGTTTTTAAACACTTAAGAAAAAAATTATTTTGTAAACATAGTGACATGTATTAGGTTGAATTCTCATGGGTTCCCTAGTGGGACATTACAAGATTTGATTAAGGATTTTAATTTAATTCATAAAAAATGTTATTCTACAAATAGTAATAAATTAATTCTATAAAGCATATTAATGGGCCAAAATGGGTTAATCTTGTTGAATTGGCCAAATAACTGAGAGGGGGGAGAATTAGTTATTCCCACACATTTAAAAAAACTTTTGTTCTATTGGTAAAGTATTAAGAAATAGTAATAACAACTTCAAATCTATTGGTTAAGAACATAAAACATCCACATAAAAAGTAAACATGTAAACAAAGGAACATTGACATAGAGAAATCTAAGATTTACATGGAAAACCCAAATTAGGAAAAACCACAGAGAAGCTAATTCTCATACAATGGAAACACTTGTTAGGGTGAGACTAGTTAAGATGATTTGTACAAAGGCTCATTATCAGTTATGCTCACTACTATTTGGGTTAACTATCCTTGAATATGGATAGGTTTATTGGCAATATAGAAAGGCTCACTACCAAAGTAAATGAAAAGAAATTGAATCCACCACTAGGATCATTGTCACAAATACTTTGTTGCACATGCAATCAACAACACATAAATCTCTAGAAATAGATTCGTAATCACTTCGCATACATGCAATGAATAAGCCACATGAACAATAGATATCTTTTCTCTTCTTATACTATTTTATGTCATCAATCATGTCGGCCAAAAATATTTTGAAATAGGTCACACTATAATACCCTGCTAGGGAACCTAGGAGAACTAACCCAAATATGTTACAAATTTTATTGAACAACTTTTTTTTAAATGTTTACACAACAACGTGAACACTAACATGAAAGTAATACAATATAATGTAGTACACATACATTAATGTAACTCACTTACAATCTATAATTCTTGATGGTTCCTTAATGTAGAATTACGTAAACAAAACTAAAACTACTAAGTACAATAATTAAGTACCACAAACTAATAACCATAATTATTCTATCTCACATTTAATTACATGATTACAATGTTCATACAAAATCTCTACATTATACAAATAATCCATCTCTTGAAATAGTACAATGTTACAAGTGAAACCACCAATGATACCAAATACAATGACATCTTATGCACCTGTTGAAGGGTCTGTAACAATATCAAAATACAAAGTACATATGCATTCCACCAGGTATTACAATCGATACAAGATACAATGATACAAGAATACATCATAAAGATCAAATCTCCAAAAGAGGAACAAAGGAAGATGCAACATCTATAAGGATCATCTAGCACCAGTACTAGGACATCAAAATCTCAAATGGTAAAAAGGATCACTACCACCTAACTTCATGGAACCTAAGTGGTCCACTCCCACTATGTTGAGGAGATAAAAACAAACCTAATTCAGATAACAAAGCATTAAGGAAGATAAAGTAGACCTAAGCAAGGGATCCTATAAAGATCTCTATCTCAAACAAGTAAACACATATGTAGGAAACCTAAGATGAAATTAGGGAAGTGTCATCACATACATCGACCCCTTGGGATGATCTCACTGGACTCTAACCCCCAAGTGTGTGTTAGGAATAGTCCCAAGAGATAACTAAGAGGGGGGGGGGGGGGTGAATTAGTTATCTACAAGTTTAAATTCTTTATCCAATTAAGTATACTTAAACATAAAGCATAAACAAAATGAAAGAACACTTGAACACAACACCAATATTTTGTTTACGGGGAAACCAAAATAGGTAAAAACCCCTGTGGGAATTGACACCCACTAATAATCTGCACTAGTGTTTTATGATCCTTGTTAGAAGATCCTTAACCCTGTTAGGAGTTGCTTTACAATATATTTAGTACAATGACCTAGTCAAGGGTCAGACCTTGTTAAGAGTCTTTTACAATTAACACTATTAGGGGTGAGGATGCACTTTTTGAGAGCACACTACTCAAATGGATGAAGGCTACAACCTTCTGAATAACAAATATAAACTATATCTGAATCTTGGTGAACTGTGCTTTGACCTGCTATCTAGATCAGTTCCAATGTATAGCACAAATACTTTACTTGGTCACATAGACCTTCTTCTAATGGCTCAACACTTCGCACACTCTACTCTGCTCTTCACAATCAACTCTGAACCACACTTTAGCTATCACAAATGATTGCCTATAAATATCTTTCCTCTAAATGATATAATCAAGTTGGCCTATTAGAACCACTATGCAATCATATTAGAGAAACCATAATAGACTCTAATAATAATTTCCTCAGCTCTACTAAGCACGCAACACAATCTGGGACCTGTCCAATATTAATAAGTGTAGACGCATGCTACACACTGTCGGCTCTACCAAAGTAACTGAAACTTTCTCCACAAGCTGAATTACATCATGCACTCTTAACCAAAAATTAATAACTCTTCTCCAAGAACTAATCCAAGGGCACATACCAAAATGATAGGTGCAACTCCAAAATCAATATAATCTCTGTTGGCTCTTCTAAATAAGCATAGGAAACTGCTACTGCTGAATAGCGACTGCATAACTTCACTTCTACTGATCATAAAACTATACATCCATTAATGTAACATCACTAACATGTCTCCATCACATATCCAAATTCACAAGTATCCATGATAACTATATGGACAATCATTCACCAAACACTACCTATAACTCTATCAAGAACACTACTGACGCAAGCTATTGTATAACTGTCTCTACTAATAGTTAACCTTTGCATCCATGATAAAATGTAGATAACATGTCCATGCTGTATATACCAGAAGCTTACTGCATAAGTCTTCCACGCATGCTACTTACCATATGTTGTCATCAATGACAAACATACAGTCAGCACTGGCTTCCTAGAAAATCTCCAACAGTGTGATCATATACGAAACCAAAAATCCTCTTGTATAGATAAGGATAACCAATCATGCTAGACCTCAACATCACCACTGGATGAGAAAGCATCTTCTCCCACTCCCATCCTTAGCCTTTACTAGCACTCAAGGCACAAGTGAGGATTATCTTATTAATTCATTTTAAATCTCTCAATTTAATGTATTATGTTATCATTGTATTAAGTAACTTACTAAGGATACCCAGGCAGCCACGTACGGGCTATGGCACCTCCAAAGCAAGCCACTTCCCTTCTAGAATCTAGATAACCTATCCTAATGCTCCCAGCCATAATGAAATAAAAAAGAACCCAAAAAGAAAATGAATTATCCACAAATCACATAATCATAAAAAAGTCATCATAAGAAATATTGGAGCATAAAAATATCTCACCCTATACAAGGATCAATCTGTCAAACTCAGTATGGAACATAACATAGATCATCCATCCCATAATGGATATCACCACATAAAAATAAACACCCCGCATACACATCATGAAACTGCCCATAATCACAACATCCAAACATCTCTCCAATCATGTAGTAAAATGTATAAGTCAACATTACCAACTCTCAAATCATAGAAAGATACCAAAAGAACAAGATGACCAACTGGAAAATATTGACATGTAAAAGAATGGTCGTCATCTTCTAATGGTTAATAGCTAAAAATATTGAGACTCGAAAGCACATAACAACATCTCAAAAACCCAAATTCATGAAGTATCTATAAACTCAATAATCCAAGCTGGGGTAAAGTAATCATGGTTAAGAAAATATCATACAAAGACACTTAATTCCACACAAGACATAAAGAAAACTAACTGACAACCCGACTCACAGTTATGCAAAAATCATTGATATGTTTACTAAGTTCAGTTCAATAAATAAATAATTCACATAATCATCAAATAAATTAATTCATAAACTCTTTATATAAATTAATTTATTAATTATTGGATTTGATGAGAAAATCAACCCATAGCTCCCAAGAATCACCTGCATGCAAACCTATCATAGAAAGAGAGAAGCAAACAACTATAGAGGACTGAAGTCAATGATCCATGAAAGAGGATACATTCTAATACGAAAAGAAAAATTGTAATACAATGTAATGAATGTGTTATTACAAGAGATATCAATCCTTATACAAGGAGATCAAAACCTTTAAGATGAAACCTAGGTTGCATGATAATAATTAATAAAAGAATTAATTATTATATGTCTAAATTTTAGCTTAAGTAAAGAAAGAGATAATAAGTGAATTAATAATTAAATCAATATAATTTAAATAATAAGAAAAACAACTTATTACTCTAACACCCCCCCCCCTTAAGATAGACCTAGGGAGTAGATAAAACCTAGAAACAACTACTGAAAGTAAATGGATCCCAGCAACAAAGGCCTGATCAAGTACCCAAGTACAAAAGATAATCTCTATAAAATAGAGAAATAGAGAAAACTACATGGGAAAAACTCTCCTCCAAAAAGTGATGAAGACTAGTGAAGGACTGAAGAAGCCTCCAAAACTAGAGAATGTTCCAAAAAATAGGAACAAAGAATGAACTTGCAAAACACTACTGAAGCAAGAAACTACAAACTCTGTCAAAAAGTAACTGTTGATCTAAAGAACCTCCACTAAAATAGAACATGACCAGGTAGAGAAGATTGTGATCTGCACGAGTTCCCTCAAATGACACTACTCAAATCAGGAGGCAAACAAAGGCAGACAACTGAACTCGAAGATATAGATGGCATAAAACACCAAAACCTAAAGATCTGATCAATCAAAGATGGAAGGTTGCCTCCAAAAATATGAATGAAAGAGGTTCCATATGGTAAATGATCCATCTCACAGAAATGCAAAGGTACCCAACCATTTCATTTGTCGAGTACATAGGAAAAAATACCGAATACATAGCTCACTCTAACAAACCAAGAAAGCATTAGAATCAACATGAGAAACCCCCCCATAAAGTGAAAAAGGGAGAGGTGATAGGTACACTAAAAAGGATGGCCATCAAGAATTTCATGATGAAGAACTAGGAACATCGAAGTGTAGAGAAAGTACAAACACCTATAAAGGCTAGTATCATGGACACACATCATGAGGCTAATATTGTGGAAAGAAAACTCACTTGACAAAGGTAGATGGTAAATAAAATAAAACATCAAAATCCTCCATGAAAATTTATAATGGAGAGAGTACAAAAGCCAGAAAGATGTGCAAGATCCCAAACATGCAATAAAGTGGCACTTTATCTTAGTGTGTTTGCAAAAGATAAATGTTTACAAAATATTTCTACAATGCTTAAAGAAGACAGATGGTTGTAGAAACATGAATAACAACCAAAGACAAGTCATCCCATACAAGGAAAAAGATCCCAAGACCTAAAACATCCAAGATATTCACCAAAGTACATAAAAGAAAAAAACTAAATAAAATGAACTATGAGAAGAATCTAGAAAAAAGAATCATAACACTAGAAATTTCAGAGAATAATCTTTCCAACAATATCTCATTTTCCAAAATGGGAGACCAAATGCGCAAGATATGGCTCTTGGAGTTCAAAAATGAACTTTTGGCTTTGATAAAAAAAAACTATAAAAAAGAAAAATCATAAATTATAACCTCCAGATCTAGATAGATCTCGGAAATAGCTTTCTCGCAATATCTTATTTTCCTGATTTCAACACCGTATGAGCAAGTCAACCCAAAATACCATAGGGTGCTCTAGAAGGGCCCAGAAGGTGCATGCACATTGTTGATGTAGTGCTGACATCAACATATCTCAAGCTTAAATTTGATATTCATGTGGCCTCACTTCAAAAAAACATCAGGCCTGCCAGAAAAACTCACCATAAAAAAACTAGGCACCAAAAAAACTCCATGGTCGCTGAAATATCCCTAGATGCCAGAAAATGATCTGGTGGTGCCTTGGTGGCATGTAGGTGGTCGGACGATGGTGGCTAAGGGTGGAGGTGATCAGAGGGTGAAGTTCAGGGGGCTAGGTGGTAGGGGTCATTGGCGATTACCGTTGTCATCAACAATTACCCTTTCATGTGGCTATGGTGGTTGTTTGGTGCGGGTTTAGTGGTCATTAAGTGGCCACCAAGAGGCACCTAAAAAAAAAAAAATTTCATTTTTGGAAATCACCGCCTTGAACTACATGCCAAGGTCATACAACCCTAGTACAAAACAATTTGTCTCATATGGCAACTTTGTCCAAATTGGACAAATTTTATATGGAAATAGGGGTTTTTGGGTACTCTGAGTACAACATTGAGGTCTATTTGAGCCCAATGTGACCAAAATCAAAGGTCCCCCACATCCAACACAAAACCTTTTGAAAACCATAGATCTGAAGAACAAAGTTGAATCTCTCATGAAAAGAGTAGGGGCATACATATTTGAAGCTCTAATGCCATATTAGAGTTGATGAGAAAATCATCCCACGACTCCCAAGAATCACTTGCATAAAAACATCTGTCATAGAAAGAGAGAAGCAAACAACTATGGAGGACTGAACTCAATGATCCATATAAGAGGAGACATTCTAATATGAAAAGAAAAATTGCAATACAATGTAATGAATGTGTTATTACAAGAGAGATCAATCATTATACAAGGAGATCAAAACCCTAAAGGTGAAACCTAAGTTGCATGATAATAATTAATAAAAGAATTAATTATTATATGCCTAAAGTTTAGCTTAAGTAAAGAAAGAGACAATAAGTGACTTAATAATTAAATTAATATGATTTAATTAATAAGCAAAACAACTTATTACTCTAACATTAATCATAATTACTAAATAAATAATATAATTAAATCTTTAATATGAATATTCAATCACTTATAAATCAATTTATAAAATCTTGATAAATTGGTTTATTAAAAATAATTACTAAAGCCCAATATAATTACATCTTTTAAAAGAAATCATTCTTGATCCATTTTGAACCCTTAAATAAATCAAATATTCAACTTGTTTCCTCGTTAAAACCCATATTATTTTAGTAAAGATAATCATACTATTTTTTTTCTATTGAGTATAAATTATGGACTCCAAAATATAGCTCTACAACCTTTACTGTTTAGGATCCCTTCACAAGTGTATATATCATATCTATTTTGCATGTCTATATTAGAGCTACTTTAGCTCTTCTTGTGACAATAATGACATACATAATTTACAAAAAGGATACAGTCATTGTGATCGTTCTACCTTAACATCATACTAATAATTGCATCTAGTCTAGTACAACATCCCTAGAAACTACATTAGACCGGCCTTGAGGGCCCAAGTGAAAAATAGTAACCATCACAGGTGGCAGGATTGCTACTAGATTCACAGCAACACGGGGTCTTCTATTTTCCTGTACATGTTCTTTGGTTTCTTTTAATGTTTTCTCAAATGTGGAGGGTACTTCAAGATCAACCTCTGATATATAACTTAATATAATTTCCTTCTTCAACATGGTAGTAGCACCATCTTTTAGCAACTCTTTAAACTTTTTCTCCTCAATCTTTAGCACTAGAGTGACCTACATGGATATGTTATAGTATATGAGTCTCTGAAGAGACTAAGTAAGATTTTTAGAAACACCAAAAAAAATGTTATCATTTATTTTTTTTGACAAAAGCCATAGACTGATAATACAGACCAAAAGAGATTACAACTATTGTTAGTGCTCAATATTTTTCTTGATATAACATTATGTATATTAAAATTCTTCTCAAAGTGAAAACCAAATAAGGCCCAGACTTCTTTAGAAAAGATACAATCAAATAAAATATGACAAATGGTTTCAGGATTTCTGTAGCAAGAGCAGATGTTTATGTCCCCATCAGGTTTAATTGTAGGTATCTTGTGCAAGAGAAGGCTCTAGAAGAAGCAATAATTTTTGGGCTCTATGGGTCTAAGCCAAAGGTTCAAAAGAATAGATTCCCACTCTTTACGTTCAAGGGAGAATTTCCAAGCCAAATTAAGATGGTCAAGGATAACAGAGTTGGAAGATAACACATTATAAATAAGCTTGGCTTTAGAACATGGTAGAGGAGTGCCATCCCTCCAAGATAAGGCCGAACATCTGTCCTTTGCAATAGAGATGGATCTAGGGAGCAACAAGGGTCTACAAGCATTTTCAATCATTGCATAAGTTCTCCTATGAGTAGTAGGAAGATCATATCTGGATCATAGGCTTTCCCAATTGATCAATTTCCCCTCTTCTAAGACATCCTTGAAAGAACTAATACCCACATTGTCTCACTTCTTTGTTGAGAAACCTTGTACAAGTGCTAGGGGTTTTCCCCATGTTTTAGGTTCCACCAAATAGATTTTCCCCACATACTATATTATCATTTTTTACTGCTCCATTATTAGTGTTATGTGATCTTACCATCTCCCAACCTTTCCATATTTCTTTAAACACATTAGAGCCTTTGACTCTCACTGCAAAGTTTCTTGATAGGAGATCACAAATGTTTAGTCTTTTCTAGAAGGAAGCCTTGGTTAGGTATCCCCTTGAGATATTTTTCCTTTTCAGCACCTTCCAAGGTTCATTTCCCTCTATGGCTTGGCAATCCATTTTACTGCTAGGGATATGCCTTCTATTTTGAGGTCCTTTAGACCCAATCCCCCCAATGATGTCTTCATGGTGCACCATTACCATTTAATTGCATGGACTTTCTTATTGACCTGTCCATTTGAGCACATAAAATACCTTATCATCTTTTGAAAGTAGTTGATTTGACTTTGGTTAAGCATCTAAGCAAAAGCATGGTAAATGGTGTATGAGGATAGAATCTTTTGGCATACTTGAATCCTCCCAGCCAAGGAATGATACTTAACATTCTATTTATTGAACTTCTTATCAAGTTTTTTTTTAACCTAGCTCCACATTTCTCCAAGGTTTGGACATACTGAAAAGGGGATCCCTAGGTACCTTACAATATGGTTAGGTCCTCCCCAAGCAAAACCCTATTGAGAAAACCATGATAGGGGAGCCTCTTGCCACCCTAGCATAATAGATTTTGGCAATGAAATCTTACTTCTAGAGGCTTTAAAAAATAGTTCCAATTTAATACTTATATTCATTTAATACTTATATATTAACTAAATTTAATATTATTAAATTTAACAACATTAAATGTTAAATAAATTTAATAATATCAAATTTTAATTAATATAAAATAAAAATTAAATAAATTTTAATTTTAATTAATAAAATATTTTATTACAATTTATTAAAAAAATAACTTAAAAAAAAAGTGGGGGTTTACCCTCCCCCCACCTGCCACAACAGTTGTACATTGTCACCAGTAGATCTATCGCACAATAGGTACAGTCTGTCACTAGCAGGTTGGCCTACCGTAGAGGAAGGTACCACCGTCGATGAGGAGTGGGGAATGCCCCCCCCCCCACCTATCAAATTGAAAGATTCAACCAATAACACCAAGAAACATTCAATCCTAATTCTATCAAACAATCTATCAAACACGATGTAAACAATATTTTTTAAAAAGGAAAATTGCAAACAGATTTTCAAAACCCTACCACAACACTGATGGTATGAAATCACAAACACCAATCACAATCCCAAAATCAAAGCTTCACAAAATTTCCTTCAATTGCAACCTCAAAGCCAAAACCTGTAAATTCTCCTTTTTTTCAAAAAATGACTCCCAAAAGACTTTTAATAATCAAACCCAATTAGGTTTCCTAATAGAAACCTTGCCTTAGCTAACTCAACATGCAAGTTGAGAATAATTATTATTTTAATTAATCCTAATGTTAAGGCTCATAACTTGACCTTTAAATTTAGAACTGGCCAATCAATTCTCTTTAGCTGGTGTGCATATAGTATGCATAATTAGATTTTAATAATAATTAATTACTTTAGCATAAATAATAAATTTATTATTAATGCATATTAATTTGCTCAATTAAATTAAATTCAAGCTTAATATTTAGTTAAATCCTTCTACCTTTTAAATTTAGAATTAATATCTTAGCATAATTGATAATTATTAGATTGATAATTAAATATCAACTTTAATAATTATAACCTTTATTTTAATCTTTTGAATTTTATAACCAATTAAATTCCCTTTTCTATATTTAAGTCTTTTATTAAATCTTTTTATTTGACAAAGGTGTTTAATTAATTTCTATTAATTAAATACACTCTCATGTTTAATATTTTTATAACTCAATAAGGGTTAATTATTTAATTCACATAATAAATCTCATACTCTACTCAACCATTAAATCACCAAAGTCATATCAAACTCACATCACACCAACATGAATCAAACCAAATGACTCAAAACACCAAAAAGGATACTCAAGAAAGGGCTCACGAACTTACATCATCTTGACGAATTTGGAGAAGTAATCAATAAGAATTGTGTCCACTATTTTAGGGAAATAAATGGCTCAAGTTGGCATTTGGGTCTACCGTTATCTCCCCCCTTCATACCATTGAAATGTTACAATAGGGCATGCCCATCCTAACAATTTAGGGAAGTCAATGTTTGGTACCTACAAACCCGTATAAAAGACAAGCATATATATATATATATATATATATATATATATATATATATATATATATATATATATATATATATATATATATATATATATATATATATAACAAATAATGGTGGGAGTGGTACATCATGTAGATCCTTACATGCAGGTGACTACGACTCTCTCCCTCAACCACATCTGACACATCAAACATAAATTTAAAATATACACGCTAACCATACACATGCAAGTAGGGGGTAGGTACAACTAGTAAACTATGAATATAAATAATATCATATCCTAAAATATGAATTCCATCATCATGAAGATACTATAAACATCAACTGAAAGCACATGGTATGGCATCATCATGAAAATGACTATAATCACTAACTAAGAGCATATAAAGTATCATCATTATACAAGTAATCTAACAATCATCTGAATGGATAAAATATCTCAACTAAGCAATGACTCATGATATATAAATTCAATCATAAAGTAGTGGCATACAACTATAGAATCAAGTATCACTGAATAAACCAACACATGCATGAAAAATAGACTAAAAGAATTTGACAATAACTTTGGAAAGGTAAACTATGGGTGGGCACTACATCCACCTCCCCTAGAATTAGGCTTAGTCCTAGAAGCTTACAAAGAAAGGATGACAAGGTTCGCACCATGGTGTTGTTATATGATCACTACCATTAACACTAATACCATCATTATCACTATCGCCAAGGAAAAAAGCACCTAAAGAAAAAGTGGCTAATCTCCTTATACAACGATCCTACCAGCATAAATGATTTCTTACTAACAAAAGCATTTATAATTATTTCTAACAATATCTGCAATGAATTTTACACATCTTAGTTACTTTCTTTTAACAGTCATTCAAATAGCACAAAAGCATTATTCCTTTCAAAAAACATGGATAACATCTAACATTTATTTGTATAGGATACACATCAACACTCATAGAGAATAGAAAAAATACTAGTTAATGCAACACTTATTTATATAAACATATGTAGTACAAAATACACTTAGTTTCCATAACAATATAACAAAAT
The DNA here is from genome assembly GCA_027943335.1 of Chamaecyparis obtusa. Lineage (NCBI taxonomy): Eukaryota > Viridiplantae > Streptophyta > Pinopsida > Cupressales > Cupressaceae > Chamaecyparis > Chamaecyparis obtusa. The sequence goes on along the minus strand of BSBK01005587.1, from coordinate 17,094 downwards.
CTCTGTGATGTCATCCCTTATACATACTACTAGAGGTCTGATATGAACATGATAGAAACAACATGTATCACAAAATGGGACTATCAATACAAAACATTCAAAATAGTCACAATGTAATCCAAAAGAAAATCCAAGTGGAGGAATGTCAAGTTCAACAATAATCTTAAAATACAATGCATCGATTTCAACAATAAATCAAGTGTGCCCAGTGTCACAAAATAGATAGAGTCAAAAGAGGATCATGTAACTAATCCAAGTATAAGAAAGTTCAAAAATCCAATGCTATCCCATGTGCAATACGAATAGATCAGCAATAACCGAAATAAATCATTAATCATAAAAATAATTTCACATAATAGAGTGACTAGTATTAGCCACATCCAAGGGAGTAGTCTCTTCATGACATCTAAGAATACAAAATCCTATAGGCTTTAGAGAGTGCAACCAAAACAATAACACACAATCACCTATGCCTAGTTACAATCACCTTTTGATAAACATATAAAATAAGTATCATTTTCTTACAAATATTTAATACTCCATTACAATGCTTTAATTTTACCTATACATGGTAATATACATGATGGAGAAATCATACCACATTCACAGGTCAACACAAATGGTACTGGGATACTAACATTTGAGTACAAACATTTGTAATGCAATATAAGACTTTCTTACAATCCTAGGTAAAATACAGAAGGCTATTCCTAGTGTACAACATGGTTTAAACATCAAAGGTCCAATACATTGTTACACACATCAATGGTAACATTACAACAATATTATCCTCGGTAAGGTGTATATATATAGGCTCACAACACAAGTACTTGACAACCATGATTTATTGTAATTCCTATAATTATTAGGTTAACTGAACTAGATGAACTTACCACAATGTCATTACGAAACTAAGGTTAACTTCTATGAGATAATTACAAGACATAATCCAACCAAGAAAATGAATAGGATGATTCCCCAAGTATGATGGATCTAATGAAATGTTTCTAAATAATTTTGTAAAGAGTCACAAAGAGGTTACAAATTACATTGTTTCTCACAAATATAGTATGCAATTCAATAGGGGACTTAAGTCCTTAACCCAATTGACCTATTATGATGAAAACACTTCCAAATCTAATAAATGCATAACTTAATCTTTTATATTGGTATATTATCTTAATTATATGCACAATGCATTTTGTATAATTGAAAATACTATGAATTTTATTTCTTAATTTCCATAATTAGTCTTATTTTGTATATTGATTACAACACTCACACAATACAGAATGCAATGTTCATCAAAATTAGATCAATTACTAGTGTAGTAAAACCCAATGGAACATGGATTCAAGAGTCTAAAGGACCTAAAAATGATGTAATAAATCCTATTAAGGCATTTGAATGTAATAGAAAGAACAATTTGATTATAAGTCCTAATGGGCCTAATAAGGGCCATAGGACCAATTCATGTAATAGGGGTATAGGTAGGGTACCAAGAGATGGAATAGGTGTCTTTGATCATAAAAATTTTAATAGGGTAAAATTATAATCCTTTGAGATGATAAAAAGGTCCTAGGGGCCATAGAAACAAAGTTAACTAATTTGAATTTTCAAATCCTAATGACTAGTTAGGAAGTTGGCAGTTTTGAGTAAGTTTTGATAGTTTTGTTACTTTTGGGTGGAATTTTTATGAAATAATGGTTGGAATGTGATCAAGATACATATATGAGGCTATAAGATCCATGATACATGCAGATAATGATGTATTGAATCTATTCTTCAATAATACAATCAAATTTTTCTATAATTTGTGTCAATTTTTATTAGTTTCATGTTCATAGTTTTGATTGATTTTTATTCTTTGAACATATATGAACCCATGAGAATTTTATAGGTCTTGAAAACATGTTTCCACCCATCTGAAAGGGTTTATATTTCATTTTTTTGTTCACATTCAAATTGACCTATAACATCGTTTGTGTAAGAACAAGGATTTTGAGAGTCCAAATGGAATAAGGATCCATTCCACTTTATGTTCTTACTATACCTTGTGGGATGGATAAAAAATATTGTATTATATTTATTAATAATTTGGTTTGATGTAGGAAGGATGGATTGTTGACATTTGATACCCTGGGGTAAGGATTACATGGTAAAGGTGCATGCCTAAAGACACTATGGTGAAGGATTTGAAGATTTCTCTTAATGAGAAAATTTTTTCCTATTAGGAGGTTTTTTTACATGTCGAATACATGGTGGATCAACTTTAGTTTGATTCTAGAAGTGATTGTTGAGGGTGTTTTGAGAAAGCCCTAGTTGTAGGGGCCTAAAGAGGAGGGTTTGGTATTTGACACATCAAATGAGTATGTCTAGCCTAATGAGTATGAAAATATGAAGTTTGGGAATGTTTTCCAAGACTTTTTCATGTTTTCAGATTGAGAAGAGTTGTTTTTCTAAGATTTGCTTTGTAAAAGTGGGCAAATTAGGCCTATTTGGAGGCTTGTAGGGTACTGGTCTAGGGTGTTAGTCCAACGGAGTGCTATTTGATTTTACATATGTTAAAAAACTTCCAAAAAGTTATTTGGAAGTGTGTGTTTTTTCCTACAATTCTTTTGGAACAAATTTGAGGAAATCTTGAAATGCCTGTTTGATAGGGCTACTAGGATTAGGCCTAGATAGCACCCAGGTAAGGGATAGTTGGTGAACCAGTTGAATGGGTGAGTATAGACTATTGATGCAAGTTTAATAGTTCATTTTTAGATCCTATAAGGTGAGAGGGAAAGTTGTTGGAGTTGAGAATCAGATTTGAGTATTTTGGTGGAGCCTTGTGAAGGAGGAAGGCTAGTAAACCTCGTGGATGGAGGACATAATTGAATGAATCCATTTGATCATTATTAATGGTTTATTTTTTTCTAGATACATCTTCATCAATTACATGCAATTCTAATCATCAAATAAAACAATACTAACATACCACTAAATGCATATACAATAAGGTCACTCAAGGAGCATAACATGTTCAATAAGGTAAGGGTCATAAATAAAGGAGTCCTTGTCTAGGGAACTCAACGCTAAGGATGGTCACTCTAATCTAACAAAAAATACCCAACAATAATCATACTAGATCAAACAAGCATCTAACTACATTCATCACGCATTCACATAAACCATTGCCAGCTTCACGAGCACAACCATACCAGAAATCCTAGTATAGAACCCTCGGGTGCTAGCAATAGCCTTAATAGGCATTTCACCATAATTAACAACATATAGGAACTATTCACAAAAAAGCCAAAAGATATAATGTTTGTAACATTGTGGTTTTCAAATGCAAAGAGTTATGTGCCTATATTTGTGTTTCATGTTTACTACAAGTTATCTAATGGGCGTATAAATTCCCAGAGTTCTCATTGTAGAAACTAGGGCTTTGATACCAAGTGTAATTCCCTACCAGGGAAACCAGGAGAACTAACCTAAATATGTTACAAATTTTATCGAACAACTTTTTTTTTAAATATTTACACAACAACGTGAACATTAAAATGAAAGTAATACAATACAATGTAGTCCACATACATTAATATAAATCACTTACAATCTACAATTCTCGAGGGTCCCTTAACGTATAATTATGTAAACAAAACTAAAAATACTAAGTATAATAATCAAGTACCACAAAATAATAACCATAATTATTCCAACTCACATTTAATTACATCATTACAATGTTCATGTTGAAAATCTCTACATCATACAAATACATAAAAATACTCCGCTCATGAAATAGTACAATGTTACAAGTGAAACCACCAATGACAAAAACATCCTCTGCACATGTTGCAAGGAATGTAACAATATTAAAATACAAAGTACATATACATTCTACCAAGTATTACTATTGATACAAGATATAAGGATACAAGAGTACATCATAAAAAGATCAGATCATATTTCCAAAATAAGAACAAAGGAAGATGCAACATCTACAAGGATCATCCAACACTGGTACTAGGACGTCAGAATCTCAAATTGTAAAAAATATCACTACCACTCAACCTCATGGAACTTAAGTGGTTCACTCCCACTATGTTGAGGAGATAACAACAGACCCCATTCAGATAATAAAACATTAAGGAATACAAAGTAGACCTACGACAGGGATCCTGTAAAGATCCCTATCTCAAATAGGTAAACACCTATGTAGGAGACCTAAGATGAAATTAGGGAAGTGTCATTACATATGTCAACCCCTTGGGATGATCTCACTAAACTCTAACCCCCAAGTGTGATCACATGCGGAACCAGAAATCCTCTCGTACACACAAGGATAACCAATCATGTCAAACCTCAACAACACCACTAGATGGGAAAGCATCATCTCCCACTCCCATCCTTAGCCTTTACTAACACTCAAGGAATGGGTGAGGCTTATCTTATCAATTCATCTTAAATGTCTCCATTTAATGTATTATGTTATCATTTTATTAACTTACTAAGCATACCCATGCAACCACTTATGGGATTTGGCACCTCCAAAGCAAGCCACTTCCCTTATAACATCTAGATAACCTACCCTACTGCTCCTAGCCATAATTAAATTAAAAAAGAACCCAAATAGAAAATGTACTATCCTCAAATCATAGAATCATAAAAAGTCATCATAATAAATGTTGGAGCATTACAATATCTCATCATATACAAGGATCAATATGTCTATCTCAGTATGGAACATAACATAGATCATCCATCCCATAATGGATATCACCACATAAAAATAAACATCCTCACATACACGTATCATGGAACCGCACATAATCACAACATCCAAACATCTCTCCAAGCTTGGAGTAAAAGATAAGTCAACATTACCAACTCTCAAATCATAGAAAGATACCACAAGAACAAGGTGACTAGGTGGAAAATCTTGACACAAAAGAATGGTCGTCACCTTCTAATGGTTAATAGCCAAAAATATCAAGACTCGAAAGTACATAACATCTCAAAAAACCAAATTCGCGAAGAATCTATAAACTCAATAATCCAGGTTGGGGTAAAGTAATTGTGGTTAAGACAATATCATACAAAGACACTTAATCGCACACAAGACATAAATAAAACCAACTCACAACATGAGTCTCAATGATGCAAAAATCATTGATATGTTTACTAAGATCAATTCAATAAATAAATAATTCACATAATCATCAAATAAATTAATTTATAAACTCTTTATATAAATTAATTTATTAATCATAATTACTAAATAAATAATATAATTAAATCTTTAAAATGAATCTTTAATCACTTATAAATCAATTTATAAAATCTTGGTAAATTGGTTAATTAAAAATAACTAGCAAAGTCCAATATAATTACATCTTTTAAAAGCAATCATTCTCAATCCATTTTTAATCCTTATGTAGACACCAAAAAATCCTTCAGAAAATAAATTATTTTTGTTTTCTGAAAATTCTTGATGACATCATCATTTATTAATTAATTAATTATTTAATTAATTAATTTATTTTTATGGCATTAAATCCCTCTCTCTTAATTAAAAATCTTTAATTAAGGAATCTAGCCTAAAAATGTCATTTGGACATTATCCCTAATTTATTAATTATTTAATTAATAAATTGACCAAAAACTTCAAAAAATAAATTAATTTATTTTTTATCCCAAACTTGGCCAATTTCCTTAAGACCACTAACCTCTTCCAAAATCTTCTAATCCCTTCTTAATTTCGATTAAAAGGCTAATCCCATCTTTTCTAACCCTAATCCCAAGGTTAAATATTTAATTAAGGTTAAATATTTAATTTTCATATTTATTGAAAATATTTTAATAAATATTTCTAAAACTTAAGCTTTTGGAATGAATAACTTTTATTCCATGAAACTAAGGAGAAATCTAGACTCTTCTAGAATCTTCTCAAATCCACCCTCTTCACCCATCCTAATCCTTTTTTTGTCCTAATCTAATCCTAATCCTACCCTTAAACCTTTGTGCAATCCTAACTAAGCTTAAGACTTTCTTAAACCAAAACAAAGTCTTTCCTTCCAAATATCTCAACCACAAAGCATTTATTGCTTCCCCAAAGTCTTCAAAGCCTCTTAAAGCCCATTCATTGCTCTTACAAGCATTTATTTGGAGAGTTATGAGCTTGGAGCCCCCTTTGTTGACTCCTCTTTACCCTTCCCTTCATCCACTCACCTTGTGACATGTGTCACCTCCTGATTGGCTGAGAACTAGCACAATCCATGTGCTTCCCTTTGAGTGAATCTTGGCCTCTCTTAAGGATTTCAATCCTGGCCATTCATTCCTCCTACCCCAAGCCTTTAGAAATCCTATAAATACCCTCACTTCCTAAGGCAAATCATCTTTCAACTCTCAAACTCAATAGCAAAGTTATAATGCCATTTTCATTCTAGCATAAGCATAAACTCATCATTTTAGATCATTTTCAAGCTTAAATCACATCTAAATTAGCTTAATGGGATTAACATAGATTCATTTCTTGTTTAATCAATCTTAGTTCATCTTTTAGCTTTGCATATTTGTGTGTTCTTGAGGCCTTTGAGGCAAAATAGGTTCCTTATACCTATTTTGTGTCATTTTGGGTCTTCTTGATCCTCAAATCATCATTTATCTTGCATGCTCCAAGTGCTTGAGTTTGTACACCCACATCCATTTATATCCAAGCATATCAAACGGTGCATGGGCGCATCCGTTTTAGGCTTAAACTGAGGTGGCTTTGATTTTAGTTTGTTTACCATTAAATTTGATTTGACTATATGCTATGACGTTTGTTTGTCTTTGGCCTTCAAAATAGGTTTAGGTGCACGCTCAAATCCTAGTCTACACCTTAAATAAATCAAATATTCAACTTATAATTTCCTCATTAAAACTAGTAAGATTTTTAGTAAAGATAATCATACTATATTCATTTAATACTTATATATTAACTAAATGTAATAATATTAAATATTAAATAAATTTAATAATATCAAATTTTAATTAATATAATTAAAAATTAAATAAATTAAAATTTATTAATAAAAACTTTTTATTATATTTTATAAAAAATAAAAAAATAAAAACTTTTAAATAAAAGTGGGGGGTTTACCCTCCCCTTAGCTGCCAAGGCAGTCATACGTTGTCAGCGGTAGGTACACTATGTCACTGGCAGGCTGGCCTGTCGTAGTGGCTAGATTTGCTACGACAGGTATCACTGTCGATAGGGGGTGAGGATTGAGCCCCTCGCCCCCGAATATAAAAATTGTATTTTTATATTTTTATATTTTTTTATTCAATTTTTTTTTCAAAATTAATTTTATTATATATATTTTTTTAAATTCAAACCCTCATCTGATATATATATATACATATATATATATATATACATATATATATATATGTATATATATATATATATGTATATATATATATATATATATATATATATATATATATATATATATATATATATATATATATATATATATATATATATATATATATATATATAAACTTCTTTATGTAATTTGGTAGGCTTTTCCCAACAACCATATACTTAATAAGAATTTTTCGAGAAGGGAAATTATAGTTTATTTTTAAAAGAACAAATCATGCTCATATAAAATACCAAAATTTCTTCTCACATGATAAAACTAAATAACCTATCAAATCGAAAGATTCAACCAATAACACCAAGAAACATTCAATCCTAAATCTATCAATCAATCTAGCAAACATGATGTAAATAATTTTTTTTTAAAAGGAAAATTGCAAACGGATTTTCAAAACCCTACCTCAACACTGATGCTATGAAATCATGAAGACCAATCACAATCCTAAAATCAAAGCTACACAAAATTTCCTTCAATTGCAACCTTGGAGCCAAAACCTATAAAACCTCCCTTTTTCCAAAAATGACTCCCAAAAAACTTTTAATAATCAAACCCAATTAGGTTTCCTAAAGAAACCCTACCTCAGCTAACTCAACATGAAAATTGAGAATAATTAATATTTGATAATTAATCCTACTATTAAGCTTCTTAACTTGACCTTTAAATTTAGAACTGGTCAATCAATTCTCTTTAGCTGGTATGCATATAGTATGCATAATTATATTTTAATAATAATTAATAACCATGCAATAGTCAATTTATTATTAATATATGTTAATCTACCTAAATAAATTGAATTCAAGCTTAATATTTAATTAAACCCCTTTACCTTTTAAGTTTAGAATTAATATCTTAGCATAATTGATAATTAAATATCAACTTTAATAATTATAACCTTTATTTTAATCTTTTGAATTTTACAACCAATTAAATTCTCTTTTTATATTTAAGCCTTTTATTAAATATTTTTATTTGATAAAGGTATTTAATTAATTTCTATTAATTAAATGCACTCTCATGTTCAATATTTCTATAACTCAATAAGGGTTAATTATTTAATTCTCATAATAAATTGCATACTCTACTCAGCCATTAAATCACCAAAGTCGTATCAAACTCACATCACACCAACATGAATCAAACCAAATGACTCAAAACACCCAAAAGCATACTCAGGAAAGCGTTCATGAGCTTATGCCACCTTGACAAATTTAGAGAGGTAATCAATAAGAATCTTGTCCACTATTTCGGGGCAATAAATGACTTGGATTGGGATTTGGGTCTACTTTTATCTCCCCTCTTCTTACCATTGAGATGTTGCGATAGGGTGAGCTCATCCTGAAAATTTAGGGAAGTCAATGCTCGGTACCTATAAACCTACATAAAAGATGAACATTTGTGTGTGTGTGTGTGTGTGTGTGTATAACACAATGATAGGGATTGGTACATCGTGTAAATCCTGACATGCGAGTGACTACAACTCCCTCCCTCAATCACATCATACATGTAATGCCCTACCAGAGAACCCATAAGGAAAAAGTCTAAAGTTCTAAGAAAGAAACTAATTTAAAAAAAATAAAACAATACTATTACTTACTTTGATAATCATAAATAAGAACATGTCCTCAAAGGTTCCCTCAACGTTCGTTACTAATATTAAAACTATTTATTATGTTGATGTTTTGTAGCTTTAGTCAGATAAGTACTATGATTCAATACTAGTAAAGAGATTTATATATATATTTAGTATATATGAGTGTGTGTGTGTGTGTGTGTGTGTATATATATGTAGGATTTGAGCAATACAAATCCACAGAATGCCAAGATCACCTGCATATAAAAAACTTATTACAAGGAAGTAGAGAGAAGAAGAGGCCAAGGGTTTGACTCAGAACATGAAGAAGAAAATATCCTCAATAACGAATGAATAATAATGTACAATGGATCATCCTTATAAAGGAGATCGAAAGCCTTGAAAGGAAAAGTCTAGTGCATGCAATAATTAGTTTGACTATTACATGACTAATGCATGAGTTTAGACCAACTAATGCATGTGCTTTTAACTAAAGCAAAAGGAAGTTGACATCTTAAGAAGGGAGTAAAGATTAATTAACATAATTAATACTTTACTCTAACACCCCCCCTTAAGATGATCAATGATGCATCTACAAACAATGCAAAAAGAAAGCAAATGGGTCCCGGCAACAAAGGCCTGATCAGGTACCCAAGTACAAGAAATCTCTATTAAGCGGGGAAATAGAGAAAACCCAGTGGGAAAAACTCTACCCCAAAAAGAGATGAACTAGATGAAGGAAACAAAGCCTCCAATCTAGGGAATGTCCCAAAGAAAGGAACAAGAAAGAGCATGAAGCATCTCCAAAGCATGAAGCTGCAAACACTGTCAAAAGAAATTGCTGGAACCCCCACTGAAATAGTGCATGACTAGGTAGAGAAGACAAAGTTTGAAGAGCTAATCAATTGAAGAGGTGACCTCCAAAAGTAGGAATGAATGAGTGTCTATATAGTAGATAAACCATCTCACCGAAATGCATAGGTGCCTAGCCACTGCATCCGCCTAGTACATAGGAACAAAAACTAAATACGTAGATCACTCAACCAAACCAAGGAAGCAATAGAACCAACAGGTGAAGCCCCCCCATAATCTTGAATAGGGAGAGGGGTAATAGGAACACTGAAATGCAATGCCAGAAACATCTGCAAGAAGAAGAATCGGGAACACCAATAGTGCAATAGAAGTACAAGCACAGGATAAAGGGCGGTGTCACAGACACATAGCATGGGCTAATGTCATGGAAGAAACATTCACTTGACAAAGGTGGATGAGCACAAAAGGAAAAAAATCATAACCCCCCATGGCACTTTATAACGGAGTGCGAGTACAAACAAACACAAGGTGCTCGAAATCCCAGATATGCAGAAGCAGACACTTTATCTTAGTGCATTTACAGAATCAAAAATGCTATAGAAGAGAAGCATACAATGCTCAGAAGAAGATCAAAGGATTCTAAACCAAAAGAACAACCTAAGATGAGCCATCCCTCAAAGGGAAGAGATCCCAGGACCTGAAACAACCAAGATATTCACCAGACTGCAAAAAAGTAAGAATCTGAATAAAATGAATCTAGAGTAGAATCTAGAAAAATGACTCATAGCACTGAAAATCTCTCTAAACAAGCTTTCCAATGATATATCGCTTTCTGAAAATGGAGTTCGGATGTGCAAGATAGAGCTCCCAGAGTGCAAAACTAAAGATCTAGCTTTGACAAAGAAAAATACCATAAAAAAAAAATACTAGATAAAATAACCTCTAGATCTAGAAAGAGCTTGGAATCAGCTTTCTGACAATATCTTGTTTGCCAATTTTTGACACCGTATGCTCAAGATATGAGCAAAAAACCAACAGCTGTGCTGGAGGGCCCAAAGAAGGTGTCTACAAGGATCTGAGGATGGGTGATGTCAAAAAAAGGACAAGAAACCACATGAAACCATTAGATCTAAGAAAATCTCAAAAAGAGCTTTCTGGCAGTATCTTGTTTGCTGAAAACAGAGGCCGCATGCAAGAGAAATGGATCCCGGAAGGCAGGATGTCTGAAACGCCATGATCACAGAGAACATCTGGCTTTGACAGAAAAAAAGAGCATCAAAATGGAAAAATCACAAAACCATACTAGTAAATTTGGATTGGGCTTAGAACCAGCTTTCTGACGATATATCGCATGCCCAATTATGATCCTGTATGCTTGAGATATCGCAAAAAAAATGCCTAGGTACCCTTAAAAAGCTCAAAAAAGGATCAAAAGGTTGCTGACATCAGCAACATCCAAGCTTCAAAATGACGGCCAAATGGCCGTCATAGGCAAAACGCTGGGGGCTTAAAGAAAAGGCCCCCGGTCATCCATAAGACTAGGGGATGGCAGGCGGAGGCCGCAGGGCGCGGGCGGCGGGTGAGGCGGTGCGTTCCCCGGTGATAGAGCAGGCGGTGGGCCGCGGTGAGCACCGCGCTCTCCGGCTCAGGCAGCGGCGGCCTGGTGCTGCAGTGGCTGCGGAAAGAGCAGAGAAGATCGGTGGCTGCTGGGCGACGCCCAGGTGGCTGCTCGATGGCCACCCAAAATTTTTTATTTATTATTATTTTTTTTTTACAATCACCAACTGTACCTTCTCCTCGGGCTGCGTGCCAGGGCCGTCCGACCCTGGTAGGTAAAATTTTTTTGCCTCAGAAGCCAACTTGTCAAAATTTGACAAGTTTTATATGGATCTTGACTATCTCGAGCCTTCTGGACACAACCATGATGTCCATTTAGGCCAAAAGTGCTCCAAAAATTAGTGATCATCTCAGGATCTGTGTCGGGGCCGATTGCAAAATTTTTTTCTCACAGATCCAAATTTGTCCAAATTTGACAAATTTTATATGGATCTTGGGGTTCTTGGATGCTTTGAATGCAATCGTGAGGTCCGTTTGAAGCCAAGATGACTAGAAAAATAGGTCCCCCCTAGATTCATTATAAAAACCCAAAAAAGCCCTCATTTGAAATAGATGAATTTCATCTCTTTGAATCCTTCAAATGTGAACAAGCTATAGCAGATTAGGCTCTGATACCATGTAGGATTTGAGCAATACAAATCTACAGAATGCCAAGATCACCTGCATACAAAAAACCTGTTACAAGGAAGTAGAGAGAAGAAGAGGCCAAGGGTTTGACTAAGAATATGAAGAAGAAAATATCCTCAATAATGAATGAATAATAATGTACAATGGATCATCCTTATAAAGGAGATCGAAAGCCTTGAAAGGAAAAGTCTAGTGCATGCAATAATCAGTTTGACTATTACATGACTAATTCATGAGTTTAGACCAACTAATGCATGTGCTTTTAACTAAAGAAAAAGGAAGTTGACATCTTAAGAAGGGAGTAAAGATTAATTAACATAACTAATACTTTACTCTAACAATATATATATGTATATATATATATATAATATCTCTTGAGTATTATATATATATAATGTAAATATTATAAAAATTAATATAATACTCAAGAGATATTATATATATGTGTCTATATATATAATATATATATATATATATATGTATGTATGTATGTATGTATGTATGTATGTATAGTCATAATTATCATTATATTAATTACATAATAATGAATAGACATGTCCCATGAAGGGACATGTCTCTTCTTAGCTCATTCTCAATATAAATGCAAGAGATTGTTGCATTTGGAAAATACATACAATGAGATAGTGCTATTACATTTGCAATGATCCTAAAATCTTAACATGGTATCAGAACCAGACTGCAAATATGAAATAATAGAAATGGTATGCAAGGAAATCCTAAGAGAGGAGATGTAATATTGTTGTTGTTTTATATGTTTGAATATCATTGCCAGATAATAGGTGATCAATCTGTCGTGAAATATTTATTGGAGGCATTGGGTCATCCAAACATTAGAGTTCACCACTTACATAATCTCGAGCACTGGTTCTCTATATTGGTGTGATTGTGTGATGTTTAAAAGATTATCATGAAAACTATTTATGCTTCGACTTCATTGATGCGACAATATTCTTCTAATCTTACTATGTTGAATACACTCGGTCTATAGGGGGACAATATAATACGAGTTAGAGATTCATTAGAGTAATTGAGGCATGTGAGAATGCTAGTGTGAATAGACCATCATCAACATTGTGTAAATAAAAGGATTGTCAGGTGTGTTGAATGTAGGTTGGGAATGAATGATGGAATGTTGGGTATGGGGATGTGATGATAATTATGCACTATTGGTATATTGGAAAGATAATGATCATAAATAAATAGTGCTGATAAATTATCATTGACATGATTAGTATTAGCTACATGGAACGTCCACTGCAAAGGGATATTGATATACCATTTTTTTTGGACTGCAATACACAGAGACAGTGGAAACATTAAGTTGCAACTTGTCTTCATCGAGGGTGTGGATTGACATTGAACCCACATATATTCATATAAAATAGAATAGTCAAGCACAAATCATGGGAATATATTTTTTGAAGATTTGTTGAATGAGAAGTATCTAACCCTAATATCATTTATGATAAATATTGCTATTAGGGATTTAAGTGTTTTCCTAAGGTAGAAGCAACACATCTCAAATCGGGAAGAGTAAGCATATATTGGACAAATAATATATCGAAAGACATGAGGAGCAAAAACCGTCATAAGAATAATGTCTTCCCAAATATCACCACCGTGTAAAAGAAAAGAGACATGATATACATATCTAATGGAATTATCATTTACACGCTACATTTGGGAGGCCTCAATTTAGGAGAGATTATTTTAGTATAACTAAGATTGAATACTTTGATAATTGATGTCACAAGAATGAACTGAGGATCAAGCTAGTTGGATTTCTAGCCCTAAGGAATCAACACTCGTATGTGTAGGAGGATGTTTGTGCTAATTCAAGGCTTGTGACATCATGTGGGTCTTTCATAACCAAGTTATATATGGACCTTCATTAGAGTAGCTTGCATCAGGAAAGATGTTGAGCATTTTATCCTGAATAGGAAAGATGTTGATGAGCATTTGCTCCAAAATAATGAGATAAGTATTTTTTATTATATCTTGAGAACTACCTTTGTTTACTTCTTGTAGTTAATCTCTTACTTGTATTTGTATATGTACTATAAGAGTTATTTGCATTGATATTTTACGGGGATGCTCTAGCAAGAAAAGAAGATTGATATCACATTCAGAAGAAGTTTAAAAAAAAATTGATTTATCAATTCAGGAATTTGGATTCATTTGAAAGAACCATCAAATATTTGGTAAGAGTAAGAAAAAGAAGAACGATATAAGAGTGGTAATTTTACATTGTGGGGGGAATAATATCCAATGTTACATTCCCATTTGAACCATCCTTAGTGGGGAGATGTATTTCAAAATAATATGAGAAAGTGTTTTTTGATTTGATGTATATGGACAGTAAAAGAGCGAGGTTCCTTCCTTAAAAGCCTAACCACTTGAAAGGAGATCCAATCAGATTGAAGGTTGTCATAGTGTATAGAACCTTTCAATATTCAAGACAAGTCTTGTGAAAATTTTTGGTAATGTTCGAGAACAGCGACATCATTTTGTAAATTTGCATGAGATTGTCTATTAGGATAATAAGCAGAAAATGCAAATATTAACAAACAAGAGAGAACACAATAACATAGAATTTAACATGGTTCACCCAATCCCTAGGCTACGTCCACCAACAACGAGTCCAATATCTTTATTATTATCCAGCGATTACAATTTGAAACTTGCAACTCAATATTATCGTAGGAAGCTACAATAATCCCTTATACAATGAATCTCAAACCCTAAGCCCTTTTACAAGTATTTTTGACATAACAAAATTAGGGCAAAAATACTCTGACTAATAGAAAAATAGATGGCCGACACTTTACAATATTATTAATTAATTCTTGGCATTAAGGGGCGCTGCCCCTCGACCCCGCCTTGGGGTGCTACCCCTCAAGGGTCCCCGTAAGGGGTGCTACCCCTTGACCCCATCAGGGGCTCTGCCCCTTGACCCCACCTGGGGTGCTGCCCCAAGACCCCGCAAGGGACTTTGCCCCTTGACCCCATGGAAAAGTCTGATTAGGCTCCACATACATAACATTGTCTATATGGGCTCACCTTACAAAATGAAATACTTAAGATAAGTATTCCATGTTTTATTCATGCTATACTATTGGAAGGAAGCATAATAAAATTTCATTCAAGGGAGAAAGAACTTAATTCTTGTAAATGAATTGATGATTGAGACTAGATGCAGAGGAATTCTGACATTTCAAAATAAGGCAAGAGGTTGATACAAGAACTTGAGCTTCAGAGGGAGAAGATAGAGGATAATAAGAACCTTCAGCCACATATGAATCATGTCAGATAATAAGATATTATTAGATATCTTTGATGATTGAGATTATGAGTACCCTTCTATATCAAGAGGGGTCCTGACATTTCTACAACCTTGGACAAAGAGACGGAGCAGATAGAGAATACGCTTCAGTTGACTTTTGAGGATCTTTGTCATATTGATTCAGAGGGAGTAGACCATGTCGAGATGAATTCCTCAGTGATCAAGAAACTATAGTAGTCAAAAGACTATGATTCATGAGATGAAGTACCATATGTGTAAATTGAAAGGCCTTTATGTGAATGCCTAAAACCGTAGATGAATACTTGTAATGTTATTTATTCAGAGTATAATTATCACCAAAGATCTAACAATAGATATATTCTCCTAAGCCTCCAGCCAAAGTGAAGTTTTCACACTATTTAAGACAAGCTCAGGGTTATGGATTGGACTTCTTATTGAGAGGGAGACTCGACATTTGTAATTACCTGAGATGTACTTTAAATGAGGTGAAATTCCTTGTAATGTTTTCTTCTCTATGAGAGAGAAGTTTGAGTTGAAAGCCTTGGTTCCACCCTCTGGAAATGTTCATGGTGGATGTCATGTGAGTTACTACATGACTTAGTGGAAACATCATGCAAGGTGACGATATTTCATTGATATTTGTTTGTGGTTACTATAGTAAGGTGATGATCTTACAATAGTTTAACCTTCTATCATGATGGATATCATATAGTTGATGTCTAAGTAGATCATGATAGATATATCCTGTAAATCAATATGGACTAGAAGGTATAGTTTAAATTACCTACAAGTTCTATTGTATGGATATATCATGTCTATATGGTAAGTATCACACATGTGATACTAGTGCACATATCATACTAGATATCTTGAGTACTTGGGCGAGTATCATGGATTTGATACTTGGAGACCATTACTCATGATAATCATTTGAGAAATTAGGTGAATATCTTTTGAGTTGATATTTGGAGACTATTGCTCTGAGTACTTGGTAAGTATCACGGACTTAATACTTGAGGGCCATTACTCGTAATATCAGTAAAATGATATAAATATAAAATGATTATCTATACTCACATTGAGTACTTGGTAAATATCATGGACTTGATATTTGGAGACCATTACTCTGAGTACTTGGGTGAGTATCATGGATTTGATACTTGGAGACCATTACTCATGATAATCATTTTGAGCAATTAGGTGAATATCTTGTTAGTTGATATTTGGAGATAATTTCTCTGAGTACTTGGTAAGTATCATGGACTTGATACTTGAGGGCCATTACTCATAATATCAGTAAATGGAGATAATTTCTCTGAGTACTTGGTAAGTATCATGGACTTGATACTTGAGGGCCATTACTCATAATATCAGTAAAATAATATAAATTTAAAATGATTATCTATACTCACATTGAGTACTTGGTGAATATCATGTGACTTGATATTCGGTAGGCCAATGCTCCTGATATCATGAGATGATATCTCTATAATTTTATTGAGTACTTGGTGGACATCATGTGACTTGATGTTGGTTGGCCATTTTGAGTATTTGGAGAATATCTTGCGACTTGATATTCTATGATAAATACTCCCAATATCATGAGATGATATTCTTATAAATTTATGAGTTATGGTGAATATCATGCGAGTTGATATTCCTAGTCAGACCATATTTCTGGTATCATAGTAAATGATATCTTCTCATCCTAATCATGTGTTAAT